>PVLD010004339.1:9362-126973 GCA_004027595.1 Dinomys branickii
CTGTGATCCATTTTGACCTGAGTTTGGTGCATGGTGATAGACTTGGGTCTATGTTCAGTTTTCAGCAAGAGGCAAGCCAGTTTTTCCAGCACCATTTATTAAACAGGCCATCTTTTTCCAGTGAGTTTGGTTGGCCCCTTTGTCAAATATTAGGTGGCTGAGTGTGTTTTTCGTTGTGGTTGCATCTTCCAGTCTGTTCCATTGACCCTCAGGTCTGTTTTTTAGCCAGTACCAGGTTGATTTTATTACAGTTGCTTTGTAGTATAATTTCAGGTCAGGGATTGTGATTCCACCTGACTTGTCCTTGTTTCCCAGGATTGCTTTTGCTATTCTGGGTCTCTTCTGGTTCCAGATGAATTTAAGGCATATTTTCTCTAGATCTGTGAGGTATGCTAATGGTAGTTTAATGGGAATTGCATTGAATCTGTACAACAGTTTTGGTAGTATGGCCATTTTCACAATGTTGGTTCTTCCTAACCATGAGCAGGGTATGTTTTTCCAATTATTGAAATCCTCTTCAATCTCTTTTTTCAGAGTACTGTACTTTTCACTGAATAAATCTTTCACCTTCTTTGTTAGATTGATTCCTAAATATTTCAATTTCTTGGATGCTATTGTAAAAGGTATGACTTCCTCAATTTCTCTCTCAGTCTGTTTGTAGTTCATGTATAGGAATGCTATTGATTTTTGGGTGTTGACTTTGTGTCCAGCTACTCTGCTGAATTTGTCAATTAATTCCAGGAGTTTTCTTGTGGAGTTTTTGGGGTCCTCCATGTATAGTATCATGTCATCTGCAAATAGTGATAGTTTAACTTCTTCCTTTCCTATCCTTATTCCTTTTATTTCTCTCTCTTGTCTAATTGCTCTGGCTAATGCTTCCAGAACTATTTTGAATAGGAGTGGTGGCAATGGACATCCTTGTCTTGTTCCTGACTTTAAAGTGAAAGTTTTCAGTTTTTATCCATTTAGTATGATGTTGGCTGTTGGTTTGTCATAGATGGCTTTGATCAGATTGATGTAGAGGCCGTCTATTCCTATTTTTTCTAAGGTTTTCAACATGAATGCACGTTAGACTTTATCAAAAGCCTTTTCTGCATCTATTGAGATGATCATGTGGTTTTTGTCTTTGGCTATATTGATATGATGTATTACATTAATTGATTGTGAATATTGAATCATCCCTGCATTCCTGGAATAAATCCAACCTGGTCATGGTGTATAATTTTCCTTATGATTCACTGCATTCTATTTGCTAGTATTTTGTTGAGTATCTTTGCATCTATGTTCATTAGAGAGATTGGCCTATAGTTCTCTTTCTTGGTTGGGTCCCTCTCTGGTTTTGGTATCAGTATAATACTTGCCTCCAGAAATGTGTTAGGGAGAGTTGCTTCCTTTTCGATTTCATTGAAGAGTTGGAGGAGTGTTGGCATTAAATCTTCTCTGAATGTTTTATACAATTCTGCTGTGAATCCATCAGGGCCTGGGCTTTTCTTTGTTGGTAAGTTTTTAATGGCATTTTCAATCTCATTCATTGATATTGGGTTGTTCAGGATTTTTGAGTCTTCCTGATTCAATTTTGGTAATTTGTACATTTCTAGGAATCTGTCCGTTTCTTCTGAATTTTCTATCCTATGGGAGTAAAGATTTTCAAAGTAGGTATTAATGATCTTTTGAGTTTCTGTGGGATCTGTAGTGATTTCATCCTTTTCAGACCTTATTGCATGAATTTGAGTTCTTTCCCTTCTTTTTTTGATAAGGTTGGCTCTGGGTTCATCAATTTTATTTATTCTTTTGAAAAACCAACTCTTTGATTCACTTATTTTTTGTAGAGTTTTCTTCATCTCAATTGCATTAATTTCTTCCCTGAGTTTTATAATCTCCTCCCTTCTTTGGGCTTTTGGTTTGGCTTGTTGCTCTTTTTCTAAAAGTTTGAGATGTAGCATTAGGCTATTTATTTGCTCTCTTTCTGTTTTCTTTATATATGAGTTCATCGCTATAAATTTCCCTCTGAGGGCTGCTTTCATTGCATCCCACAGATTCCGGTAGGTTGTATTTGCATTTTCATTTGTTTGTAGGTATTTTTTAATTTCCTCTTTAACTTCTTGTGTGACCCACTGATTATTCAGGAGGTTGTTGTCTAATTTCCAAGTGTTTATGAGGTTTTTGGAGTTCTCTTTGTCATTAATTTCCAATTTCATTGCACTGTGGTCAGATAATATGCATGGGATAACTTCAGTTCTTTTGCATTTAGGCAGATATGCTCCATGGGCTAGAATATGGTCAATTTCAGAGAAAGACCCATGTGCAGCTGAGAAAAATGTGTATTCTGATGTTGTAGGGTGGAACACTCTGTATACATCTACCAAGTCCATTTATTCACACTTTTGGTTCACTTATGTTATTTCTTTGCTGAGTTTCTGTCCAGTTGACCTATCTCTTTGTGTCAGAGGGGTGTTTAGGTCCCCTATTACAATAGTATTGTTAATTATTTGATTTTTCATGTCTGTTAAGATTTGACTTGTAACGTTTGGTGCTCCATTATTTGGTGCATTAATGTTTAGGATTGTTATCTCTTCCTCTTGCAGCTTTCCCCTAGCTAGTATGCAGTGGCCTTCTTTATCTCTTTTGATTGTTTTTGATTTGAAGTTTACATTGTCTGCAAACATAATAGCTACCCCTGCTTTTTTCTGGGAACCTGTTGCATGGAGAATTGTTTTCCATCCTTTAACTTTGAGCCTGTGGACTTCCTTTTGAGTAAAATGTGTTTCCTGTATACAGCATATCTTTGGATTGTGTTCCTTAATCCGCTCTTCCAATGTTTTTCTTTTGACTGGTGAATTGAGGCCATTTACATTAATGGTTACAATAGTTATATGTTGGCTTATTCTAGTCATGCTATTTACTTGTTGTTGTTTTCCTACTTTTGCTATCTGTTTACTTCCTTGTTCTGTTTGAGGGTTCCTTTCTATTGTTGTTCTTGAGATTGTGGTCACTTTTTTCTCTATCTAGAATATCTTTTAGTGCTTTTTGCAATGCTGGTTTGGCACTCATGAAGTTCTTCAGTTCTTCTTTGTCGTGGAAATATTTTATTTCTCCATTGAATTTGAAGGATAGTTTTGCAGGATACATCAGTCTGGGTTGGAAGCTGTTTTGTCTCAGAATCTGTAGTACCTTGCTCCAAGCTCTTCTTGGTTTCATGGTTTCCGTTGAGAAATCTGCTGTGATTCTGATGGGCTTTCCTTTATAGGTGATCTGTTTCTTTTCTCTAGCAGCTTTTAATATTGTGTTCTTTTGCTGGATGTCTGGGATCTTGACTATTATATATCTGTGTGTGGGTGTTTTTGGGTTATGGCTCGTTGGGGTTCTATATGCCTCGATTAACTGTACTTTAGTATCTTTTACTGTGTTTGGGAAATTTTCTGCTATTATTTCAGGAAATATTCTTTTTATATGATTTGTGTTGTCTCCTGCTGTTTCACTGACTCCTATTACTCGGATATTATTTCTTTTTGCCTCATCTTGCAGCTGTTGGATTGATTTTTCTTGGATCCTTGATGACTTTATGAGATCCTTCCTTTCACGCTCATTAGCTGCCATGCTGTCTTCAAGATCTGAAGTTCTATCTTCGGCTTCATTTAAGCGGTTTTGCAAGCTTTCAGTGGAAGTTTTCAATTCCTGGCAATCTCTTTGGACCTGTTTCATTCATGGTAATTCATTCCTAAATTGCTCTTGTAACATTTCCATTTGTTTCCTTTTTTCTTCTATTCTTTTGTCTATTTCTTCTCTATGTGTGAGGAACATTTCTTCCATTATAGTTTTCACCTCATTTTTTGTCTGAGAGATTATTTATGCTTTAATCTCTTCTGTGGCCTGATGGAGTTTTTTCTTTACTTCAGATGTGATTGTTTACAAAATTGCAGGTATGTGACTTATTTCTGCTTTAATCTGTTCTATGGCCTGATGGAGTTGTTTCGTTACTTTGGATGTAATCATTTCAGATATTGCAGGTAAGTGGCTTATTTCTGCTTTAATCTCTTCTGTGGCCTGATGGAGATATTTCTTTATTTTGAATGCAATCATTTCAGAACTTGCAGGTATGTGGCTTCCTAGTTCCCCTATATCATCGCATCCAGGTCTTGTTCTGGGTGGAGTTGAGTTCTGAGACTGCGTTTTGTTCTTCTGTCTTCCCATTTTGGATATCAGATTCGAAATATTGAGCTATAAATTACCCAGGCAGCTCACCAGGCAAAGGTCCGTTGCAAAGGCTGCTCCAATGGCTCCTTCTCTTCAGGAGAATGTCCCTTAAGATTTCTGCTAAGAGTTCCACTCAAAAGGCTGCTCAGATGCTGCTTTGTGGGCTGAGCTCCTCCCCGACTCAGAGATCCAGTAGGGACGTGCACACAGCTCACCTGCCCAGAGGTCCGCGCAGGCAGAGGGGCTGCCTAGATGTTCCTCCATGGACCAAGCTCCTCCCTGACTCAGAGATCCGGTTGGGGCGCATACACAGCTCACCCTCCCAGAGGTCTGTGCAAGCAGAGGGGCTGCCTAGATGTTCCTTGAGAACAAATGTTTTAAACCATCCAGTTTGTGGTAGCTTGTTACAACAATCATAAGAAACTAATATAATATACACATATATAGGATATGTAAATTATGTATACTGAGGCCACCAATAAAATGTATACACACTTCAGGAAAAAATTTTGTATATTTGAATACTAACTTATTGAGACATCATGAGATTAACAAGTTACCTTTGGCCTCTACAGTTACAAGACATGCTAAAAGTTGTGGCCATTAAGCTTTCAGACATCTGTTAATATGGAAAACTGCTGCTTGTGTAACTTTGTTCAATGAGACTGCCGCACATGCATTTTGAATTTCTTCTCTAAAGGGTGGCAGTGTAGTGGGTTTTCTTCAATACACATCCCCTTGGGTCCCCCATAGAAGGGTAACACCATCTGTTTTTTAAAACATTGTACTAATTTTCTTTTCCTGAGGCGCATGTACATTTTTTGGTGGACTCTGTATGTAGACATACCCATGCACTGAATCACTGCTGTTACAAATACCCACATACCATGCCATGTGAGATTTCATTAAATGGAAGTGTAATCAATGGGTGGAACATTATGTCTTAAAGTCAAGTCTAGTTTCTGCTATTTACTGGATGTGCAAAGCACTGTGTGAGGCCCTTCCAAATCAACAGTAAGTTGGACATCGTCTGCACACAGGTAGCATACCAAGGGAACACAGATAAGCAAGAGTACATTTCAGTACCTAAGATAGTGCTTGCTAGCCATGTGAACATGGAGGCCTGAACTGGAGCCTCCTTCTCAGTATGGAGATCATACACATTTTCCCAGAAAAAATAAGCACCTAACAATGGCAAAAGTTGTATTTGGTGTGGTGGAGGTAAAACGGGATGGGCCAAGGGTGAAGGGATATAAAGGAGGGACAGGAAGAGAGCTGACTGAGGAAACAAAATACACATGAAAGAAGTTTTGTAAGACCAGAGGGTAGGGAAGAGTCTGGGAACATAGGTAGAAGCAAGACTATAAGAAGCCTCTTAAGTCACTGTCAGGAGTTCATACCCTATCATGAGGGCATTAGGAGCCATTAGAAAATTTTGATCAGGAAAACAACATAAAAACATTTAGAAAAATCACTGTGCTGTGAACAAAGAAAATTGAAAGCACAGATGCTTTTTATGAGCCAACAGCAGCAACTCAGGAAAGAAACAATGGTATATTGGCCCAGAGGATTCATGCAGGAGTGAACACATATGAAGTTTTGGTGGAGTAATGAAGTATAATGGAAAGTATTTGGCAACTGAGTAAACATGGGTAAGAAATATAGAACAGCAAGACTTCAGTTTTTAGCTTGAGCAACTGAGGGGCCTGTGGTATCATCCCAGCAATCTGAACTATGGGCCAGAAGCAGACCTTGAGGGAGAAGCTGATCAGCTCAGAGATGCACTGTCTCCAAGGAGGGCCTTCCCAGTGGAGGCGCCAAGGCAGTTGGACGCGTGGGTTTTGGAGCTCACACCAGACCCACCTGAGTCAGAGATACAGACCTGAAAGCCATCAGCACATACATGATTGTTGAAACCATAGGAGTAATTGGGAGATCTCAGTGACAGCAGAGTAGAATTCCCAATAATATCACACAGTAGAGTTATAGAAAGGAAGAGGAACTCTCGAGATGATAAAGGAAGAAATAGAAGGAAAGAAACAAAAGGAAAACCAGGAAAGTGCACTATTGCAGGGGGAAGAGCATGTTATGAAGATGGAAGTTGCCGGCAGTGTTAGATGGCCCAGATAGTCTCGCGATGACTCCGAAGTTTTCTGTGCATTTATTCACACGAGGGTGACTGGTGATGTTAGTGACACGTTCAAACTGAGCAACGGAAACAAAACCCCAGACTTCACCGCAGAGTCATGGGGTGGAAAGGTGAAGAGGTGGAGATAGCAAAGAACGTGGCCAACTAACTGTTTAAGGGATTCTAATGATTTAATTTTAAATGAAAATAAAGATAAAAAGAGGAATTAAATGTTTGCTTTTTATTTATTTATTTATTTATCTTTGGTACTGGGAATCCAGCTCAGGACCTCGTACTTGCCAGGCTGGCGCTTATGCTTCTGAGCTGTGTCCCTAGCCCAATATTTGCTTTTTTAAGATGAAAGAGATTTGAGGTACTGATGATCAAGCCAAGCCATTGTTTTCTTTTAAACCCTATATACAGTAAATCCCTGACTTATGAACATTCAAGTTGTGAATTTTCACAGATAGGAACGGACCTCACATCATGAACATTCATAAATGTAAACAAATCCAGGAAGTTGCTCACGTGTCTGCTGGACACTCTCACAGTTGTGCTGCTGTGCTTACTGCACAGTGTGGCAGTACACAGTATACAGTGCTTGGTCAGAGCCCAGGATGTCCAGAAGCAAGAGGAAAAGCAGGGAAGTGCAGGGGATGCTGGGAAGCACAAAGCTACATACTTTGTGTACTTGTGTTAAAGGTGTGTGAGGCTCATGTTTTCAGACTTGCAAACAAATCCGACTTGTGAATATTCTCCCAGTACAGAACTCATTTGTAAATTGAGGACTTTTGATATAGTTCATTCATTTAGACGTTAGAATTTTAGAATAATCATAGAACTGAACAGAGTCTTAAAGATTAATTAAACTTCTGTCTGCCACAAATGTCCTCCCAATAATGTCCTATTCAGAGCGTCATCCAGACTCTTCTTGGATATACTATCAATATTTCATAAGGGCTCTGGTTGCATTGCTAAGCAGCTCTCCCATCTGTAAAGTACATTCTTAAATTGATGTAGGTTGCCTTGCTTCAGTATAAAGGACCTGCACCTACTTCTGCCCTTTGGGGCCGTATGTGAACAGAACCTTGGTGTGCGCTCTGTTAGTCCAATGTGCCAAGCATGCTCTGCTCTGGGGGAATTCTAGTTTATGATTTTTTCATTTTCAAGAGCAGTGCATCCAATTCCATAATTAAAAGCAACTTCCACATGTCACATTGTCAATATTGAATACAGCAGGACTGCTACCACTTATGGTGTGGATTTTGTTTTAAAAAGCATGAATTTATCATCAAATAAGCAGTTAAAATCTATAATTTGCCTTTGTCTATAAGTATGACACTGAATTCACTGTTTATATTCCAAAGAAACATTCAGATGTCCTAATGCAGTGAGATACTCCTTGAGAATGCTCATTGTCCTCCCCACAATGACCTGGTTATCATCTTCTCATAAATTAAGTAGCCAACTTGACTTTTTATAGCATCCACATCATGTTACCAAGACATAAACTAGGTCACCCAAATCTTGCTTCTGAAGGAGCACAGCCTAACTGTGCCTTGGCTATTCAGACCTGAGGCAAAGGGTCACCTAACCTGTAATTAAAATACAACACAAAGGAAGTAAATATTTTTCAATGTACTTTTAAAAGTATTTTATCACTATTTTATAGGAATAAAATATAGTTTTCAGTACATAGGCTTCCTAAGGATTTAAATATTGATACTTTTAAGTAGCATTTTACCAGGAAAACATCATGGTATTAAACAAGAAGTGTCTCTGGTACATGCTGTAGAAACTTGGATGTTTCTTCTGGAGCTCATATACTTAGTCATTTCGGTATTTTATTCCTTTCTTTGTTCAGCAAATATGTAATGACTACCTCCATGTGCTGGCATTCAACAAAACCCATGGGATTCTTGTGTTCACAGGCTATAAATCCTATGGGGAAATGGACATATGAATACAGAACAAGATTTATTTAGGAGCTGGAGGGGTGCTATAACAGAAATTGTGACACGTAATAGTAATCTCTCAGTGTGACTGAACTAACACATGCCCAGAGGATTAGTAAAGCACATTTCTGGGTATGCCTGGGTGGATCATTGTGATGTAAGCTTGGGTACAATATATGGCCCCTTACCCTCTCTCTGGCACCCTTCCTTGCTTTGCTTCCTAGCTACCATGAAGTGTCTTCTCAGCCATGCCCTTCTGCCATGATGGTTGGCCTGAGAGCCAGCCAACCAGAGACTGAATCTCCTGAAACAAAATCCACATCAAACCTCTCCTTCTTTAAATTGTGGGTGTTAGGTATTGTAATCCAGTGATGGGAAAGCTGACTAATGCAGAAAACTGGTATCAGAGAAGTAGGGACATTTCTGTGACTGTACCTGACCAATTGTTCAGCGGCCTTTGGAACTGGTTTGCAGAAGTCTGAAGAAGTTTGGAGATGTGGGCTTGAGGGGCCCTAGAATGTTGCAAGCTGTCTTGATTGGTGATTCTAGTCAGAGCCCAGAAGATCAGAATGGTGATGGGAATGTAGACAGTAAAGAACAGGCTCAGGAGGTTTTAGGACAAGAGGTCCCTCATGTACAATCTGGTAATATATACATATTCCACATTCTCCCCACATCCTAAGACTTTGCAATAGGCTGAGTTAAGCAGTATGGACTAATGGATCTGTTGGAGGAAATTTCAAGACAGCTCAACATTCAGGCTATGACATGAGTACTACAGGGTACTTTCAGCCAAATTTATACTGAGACTCAAGGGCAAAAAAGTTTTAAACTTCAATTTTAACCGAGAAAGAGCCATGTGTAAAATTGGTGTCAAAAGGAATGTGGCTGTTGAAGAGATTAGCATCTTAAAAAGAAATCAAGTACTTTGTATCAGAACAAGAAGAAAGATGCCTTGAAGGCATCTCACAAATCAGCAAAGCAAGACTCCACTCCTAGCAAGTTCCAAAGTATAAAAGTGTAAATCTTTCATGTGAAAGGGCCTCTACTCAAGAAGAGCCTTCTACAGGATTAGTTCCTTGGCATTAATTTCACCATGTTCTACAATCCAGGCATTCAGAGACTATCATACCCATGGTCCAAGGGGGCCTAGCTAGTGCTCCCACTGACCAGTCTTTGCTCATATGCATATGATGTTTGTTTTACAGCATGCAGAATGCAACAGTTATGGGGTCAACAAGGCTTCCATTGAGATTCCAAAGGAAAGCCAAGAGACGCCAGTGCCTGAAGTTGTGGAAATGAAGCTAAAAGTGCAGTGGAAAACACAGGAAATAAGAGATGCCATGTGCTCTGTATGCTAGATATGGGACTACAAGCCTTAACACTTGCCCTGCTGGGTTATGGTCTAGCTTTGGCAAAATTCATTTATACCCCCATTCCTCTTTTTTGGAATGTTTACTCTATGCCATTGTACCTTTTGATTATGTAACTTTTTAATTTTTACAAAGGTTCACAGCTAAATATTTTCTTTGACTGCCAGAAGAGATTTTGACTTGAACTTTCAAAAAATGCTAGAACAGTTAAGACTTTGGGGAAAGAATGCTTTTATTTCTAGTTGTACAAAGGATAGTTGTAAGATGTTAATTGGCATTATTAACTCAGATTGTGTTTATTTGGAGAATAAGTGTGACTTAAGGATATAGGTCTGGTTCTCAAGGAGACAGGGCGTGAATTGTGACCATTAATGGTGATACGTTGGTTTGACTAAATTAAGAAATGTCCATGAGCTTAGTGAAGCACACTTCTAGTGTGTCTGATGGGTCGTGAAGCAGTAATTTCAGACACTATGTGTTGTCCCTGACCCTTCCTCTGTGGCACTGTTTCCCTGATCTGCTTCATGGCTGCCATGCTGCTCTGCCAAAGTGTTTCTTCCTTGGAGCCACCTGGATGTAGACTGGATCCCCTGAAGCCAAATTAAATTTCTCCTTCAATTTGCATCAGTTATTGTGTCTCAGTAACAGGAGAGCCAATACAGAAAATTTAAATCGATTCATGGCAATAACAAATTTAGTTTTAGGAGTCAGCAAAGTAACATTAAACTAAGATCTAAAAGATGACTAGGTATTTTACTGTTTTGTTTTGTTTGGTTGCTTGCTTTTCCAGAGGGAAAAAAATGGGAGAAGAATATTTTTGTTAGAAAGAACATATAAACAATTTACCAGCAGGTTCTGGAGCTTTTCAAAACTTTGATCTTTCCCTAAGGTCTACAGGTCTTTAAGATGTCTTATTTGATCTGTGCACATTTTAGACATATCTATAAATCAGAGAATAAATAAATGTTGCAGGCATTTTAAAATGTATTCTTTAGCATGCAAATAAACCCCGTCACTTCTGTCATATGTATGAAAAAAGGAAACTTTGTGGAGATGTCAGCTCTTCCAAGCATGATATACATGCTGTGTGAATATTCTTTTCCCTTCTGGAAATTGGTACGATTTTTAAACTTAGGGTTAATTTTTCAGCTAGCATAATGCTCTGTCATAGGTTCCCTCTGGGTTAGAGTGTAAGAAATCTTTGTAGATGCCTTAGACTTGTGAACAGACAAAATGGAAATAATACATTTTACACAAGTATTGTAATTAATAATATCATCTAAAAGTACCATTCTATTTTTAAAATGTAACAGCTAGCCTTTTGGAGAAGAACAAAAACCCTGTTGTTAGGAAAGAGTCATTAAACAGCTGTGTACTGGTAAAAACCTGCATATCTTGAGATCTATCTTCACGATCCATGGACCACAGAGCTAGGGGGATCAGGGGTCTGGTTTGCTAATTAATGTTGGCTTCATGGAACCCGTGCAGTCTGGGGCTACTCAGTTTTTAGAAAGCCCCATGCTTGCTTTAATACTTTGCTGCCACCATTTTGCAATTAATAATAATGTTTGAGGAGTCCCACGTTGTATTTATTTTTTCTTTTTTATCTTTTTGGGGAAGTTTTGTGGTTTTATTTAAGCATACATATCCCTCTATTAATCGAAGCCATCTATTCACTTTCTTTGCTGTGCTGCCTGGCACTTGGCCTGGAGACTCCAACAGACAGCTGGGTTGTCCCTTGCACAGTGGCTTTGCTGTTCCTTGAGGAGTCACTGTGAGCAGCCCAAGCACAGTATCATTGCTGTGCATCAGCAGCCCTTCAAGCTCCTTCATATCTGGTCTAGGAACTTCCAAAAGCTACTGTGCAGCTTGTGCTTTGTTTTCCTGTTGCTCCCATAACCAGTGCTGGGCAACAAGGTCTTGACTCTTCTGTGAACGCTATTATCAATACTTCAGGATTTGTCAGTTACACTTAGTTTCAATGATCTTGGGCTTCAAAAAGAGTGTCCAGGCAGCCACGATGTCAAGCATGACATGATATCACTTCCACGCACAGCATCAATAAAAGCCACATTTTCAGTTTTCACTGGGTGCCACAAATCATGCAAATGGTCCTGCCTGAACCTAATGTTTATTGAGATTTTGCCATATGTTTGGCACTGAATTAAGGCCTTACATTTCGCTCATCCAATACTTTTTTTTTTGGCGGTACTGGGGATCGAACTCAGGACCCTATGCTTGCTAGGCAGGCGCTTATTCCACTGAGCTATATCCCCAGTCCTCATCCAATACCTTTAAGAACCATAAAATGGAGCTATGAATAATCAAATTTACAGATGAAGAAACTGCAGTTAGAAAAGCTTAAGCAATCTAACAAGATAGCTAACTACCAGGAACAGAAATTCAAATTAATAAGTGCCTGCCCCGTATTCCCTGAGCTTTCTACTCTGCTGTGTTGAGGCTTAAAGAGCACCCTGAGGTCAGGATAAGGACAGCTCAGTTTTGTCTTGTGAAATTCATGAATTTTGGATCCCAGAGAGTCAAGTACTGACAACTTTCCAGAGTGCAAACTCATTTTAAAATTACTACTGCTTTATACATGAGTAAATCTTCCTCACCACTGTCTCAGCCTTTGGACAACTGGATCTGTGAATGGATGTTGCTCTTATTGTTCTATTTCTCCCTTAAGGTTTCCCTGGAAACGAAGGCAGTGTGCACATGAGTGGAGATTAGAATTTACAATCTAAATTGGCAAATGACTAAAAGTTAGAGAGTGGTTTGTGAAGTGTCTACCCCTCCTCACAAAGCTGAGCAGGGAAAACATCCCACTCTGGCTTCTCCTTGAGTCTTGTACACTCTGTTCACACTGGTCTCTCTCACGGGTTGGGAGCAGAATTAGAATTTTCCATGGACTTACTAGTAATGCTCTATGGAATTATCGCTTTTTTCCCACAACTTCTATCCTCATTAGAACAGGCAACATTGAATTTCTCATAAGGTCTGAGAGGCTGAGTGAATAAGGTTCTCTTCTTTATTTTCATGTTTAGTTTCATCTGAAAGCATCAATATACTTTCAGTTTCTCCTGGTGGCTAATTTGGCACACTTTGGGCACACATTTGTGATGATCATCCAGTCTAAGTGACCATCAAGTCTACCTGTGCTCATGTGAGAACCAACATGCAAGTCACTAGAGGCTCTAAACTCCTTTGGGAAAGAGTCTACAGAAATCACACATGAGCCACTCACCTAAGATTTCTTTCACTCATCATCTAGTGACGGTTATTACCCAGGACCTCAATCTGTGAGTCCCATGACTACTGAAAATTTTGGTGCAGTGCCAATGAGATGTGGCCAACAATATAGAGAAGAGAGAAGGCACAGATTGAGGTTGTCAGATAATCATGAGAAATATGTTGGAGCCTTCATGTTGGCTTTGTAATTTTCAACTCTTTTACTCTCACAAAAATAAGATTCTCTCTATCATAGTGAAATAGCTGAAAAGTGCCAAAATACATATCATGTTCTTCATATAGTGTAATTAAAAGTAACTAGAGACATGTTGACATGCAGGAGAGAGTAAGTTAATTAAAATTTTTCAAGAGAAGAGATTTATATAAAAACAGTATTCACAGGCCATGTGTGACAACTTGGGGTGTGTAAAATACACACACACACACACACACACACACACACATACACACACACACACACACTCCTATACTTCCACTCCATCACATGAACAATTATGCTGCCTCTGACCTAAATTCTACAAGGTATTTTCTGGTGATAGTGTTCATAAGTTGGAACCTTTTTAACAAGGAAATGTTTGAGACTATTAGACAAAATTGTGTGGTGGTACTAATCTTTTCACCTTTTTGTGCAAACACGAATAAAACAAAAACTATTTCTCATATGTCAGCTTTAGCTGATGCTATTGTTGATTCATCACATCAGTTTGAGAAGTTTAGAAGCTTAACTAAATAACTCCAAAGCTCTACATCCCAGGGTACAGAGGACATGCCCAAGGGAAGCTGTCTACACTCTAGGATGTTGTAATATTTGATTCATTGTGTCACCTTGAGAAGTTTAGAAACCTAACTAAGTGACTCACAGGAAGCCAGGGTCCTCACTTGGTAAACACCCTCATCCTGTGCAAGAAGAGGACACGGAGACGTGTGAGTGTTATACCTGCCCTAGGGTGGGTAGTCTGCATACAGTGTAAGGAAGGAAAAGAGGATTACTCTTCCCCTTTTTTGCTCTTACTGCATTTGCTATCCTCTACCGCAATGAACTGTTGTCTCTCTGCCACACCACTCTGCCTTTGAGCCAGCTGATTATGGACTAAAACCTCCACAGACTGTGAGCTACATAAACCTTTCTCCTTTAAGTTTGGGTTTCTGGTGTTTTGTCTCAGCAATGAGAGAAAAGTAACAAACACAGTTGATAATATTAAATTCTCTTCATATCAGAGACCATAAAACCTCTGAACATATATTCAGAATCTAAGTGTTGCTGGTTTTGCTTCTGGCATGACTATGCTTGGGGAAATTTTTCAATATATCCACATATTTCTCCAATGAGGGCTTGTTGAAGGGCTACCTTTCTCCTCCTGCCTATGAAAGCTGATTGTGCTTTATCTTCGAAGCCAGGAAATTTCTGGGTCATAGTCAGTGTCTCTAATGAGGCACAGGAAGAGAACCATCTATGGCAGATAGAAACTGTCTTGGGAATCTCCTGGTAGATGCCTTTGTAAAGGTGGCCATTGCCTTTACAAGACACAAAAGCAAAACACTTCTAATCGAGAGTCTAACCAAGTTGCCATATCAAGAAGTGGCTGGAGAAAACCAAGTAATTAATGCAAAACATCTGCTTTAATGAAACATGTATTTAGTTCACTGATCTTAGGTGATGGCCTCAAGTGGATCTCTCCTTTATGAACAAAATTGCCTATGACAGAACAAAATATGATCACCAACAGCATTCTAGGTTTCATATTTTGGAGCTGGATCATCATCATTTCAAGAGGGCTGTCATCCTTCTTGCTTTAAAATCTGCATATTGCCCTGCTTCATTCTTCCTCTGTCTTCCCCATGGATATATAACACTTAACTGGAAATGAAATGAAATGGAGAAGTTAGGGTCTAAAATTCTAAATAAGATGCAACTGGTCAAAGGGCAGGTACCAGCCCACTCATGTGAATGCATCAAATATGGATCAAAAACAGACAGATATGAATTCCTAGGTAGCTCCCAAACTAGAAGGTGCCTCGCCAAGAAATGGAAGGAGGGGAGAAGCAATGCAGGGGCAGGGTAATTTACAGGTTCTTAAGCAAGAGGCAACAGACAAGTTGTTGGAAGGCAGGTAATTGGCATTGAAATTCAGGAACAAAGAATCCAGCATTTGTTAGCAGGAAATCCAGATATGCACAGTCACTAGGCAACAGGGTTGGAATTCTATCTCAAACAGTAAGGCAAGAGATCAGTTACCAGGAAACTGGAGTACTTAAGTCCAAGAGGGATCAGCCTTCTCTATTAAAATATCACTGATTACATATCCTATCTTCATTTTGGTGCAGTATGGCTAAGGAAAGACGTTTAAAGCCAAATCCTGCACATGCAAAGATATGGCTGTCCTTAAGAACTCCATACACATATATACACAAAAATCATTAAAAAAGCAAAACTCACTTCACTGCTTTTCTCTGATTAGCTAATTATGAATCAAATATTTAATTGGAGTACATTTGAACTTTCAAAAAGATTAAGAAATACAGCCCTTTTTTCCTGAGCAGCAACTATTCATTATGGAAATATCCTTTAATCTTATAGGTTGTTATGCCTTATCTCCTGAGATACACCACCAGCACCACATATTTTGAATATGAAATCTATGCAATCCCTGCTTCTCAATGTCAATGCAAAGTCAAAGAGATTTATTCAGCAATCCAAGAAGTGTGGAAATCCTGTAGCATGTAATTGAATATTTTAAAGTTCCTTCTGTTTTCTATTCACATGTGCTTGCTAATCAAGTGAAATCCATTTTCAGGTTATAAATACAATACTTAGAACAACAACAATACCAAAATAAAGGAAAATGAGTCTATCATGAACCCATAGAGGTCTTGATTATATACATACTTTATAAAGCAAGGAAAGTCACGTTTTAAGTTATGCACACTTTTTGGCTAATTGTTTCCTACAAAATTCACTAATCCTCATTTGGGTGAAGTTTGTGTTAGTCTAACGGGAGAACTGAGATAATTAACTTCTAGAGAACAGGTCTAATTTAGGTCACAGTTTTCAAGGTTTCAGCCCAAAATTGGATGGACTCATTTCTCTGGTATGCCAGATGACAGGGCATGAGTAACAGAGTAAACTGTTCATTTCATGACCAACCAGCAGGTGAAAGAAAGAGCAGTAGCCTGCCCACAGTCCCATTCAAATGTACGCCCTCCCTGAACCAATGATCTCTCACTAGCCTTGATCTCCTGAAGGTTCCACTACCTCCCAGTGGCACCACCCTGGAGGCCAAACTTATAACTTGTGGACCTGAAGGTCCGCAGCATCCAAATGATTGCCGTTAGTGATTTAAAATTCTTTCCTAGCATTTAATTGCTGAGAATCTCAGCCCTACAGTATATAAGCACTACTGGAGAGAGAGAACTATTGGTGATAATAAATGATCCTATTTTGTTTATTTTCCACTCAAATTTACCCTGGACCAGTGTTTCTCAAAGGGTGATCCCCAGATCAAAATCATCAGCATTACTTGTGAACCTGTTAGAAACACACACACTGGGCCCCAAACCCACAGAGCCAAAAGGGGACGGTGGCAGCAACCCCTGTACGAAGCCCTCCAGTGATTCTGATGAATTCTTAAACTTAACAAACACCATTTAATAACAGTCGCATGGCTTACAAATGTACACGTGTTCCAAAATGTGTGATGAACAAAGACTTAAATTAGCACAACTCAAACACCCAGAAACCAAATTGGTCATTTCCCTGACAAAACTTTTCTCCTTCCCTGTATTTCCTATCATGGCTACTCAAATCTGCCCGATTACCCAGTGTATTAGTTGTCTATTGTTATATTAAATTCTACAAACTTAGAGACTTAAGCCAAGAAACGTCTCACACAGTCTCTGAATGTCAGGATTCAGGGAATAGCTTAGCTGAATGTTTCAGTCTCAGAAATTCTCCTGAGAATGTGGTCATGGTGTCAGCATGGACATGGTAGGGTCGTATGCAGACTTCTTGGGGCTTCAAAACTGACTCCCAAGCTGAACCAAATGACTACAATGAGAAGGCTTCAGTTCCTAACCCTGCATCCCTCGCATTGGGCTTCTCCCTGCAAGCCCTGAAAGGCAGCTGCTTCCCCTGAGAAAATATAGAAAAACAAGCAACCAAAGCAAAAGGGCTACATAACTTAGCACTGGAAGTCACATACCATCACTTCTGTCATATTCTATTGGCCAAAGAAACTAGCTCTGGTATAATTTCCCACTCTTAACTCTTCATCTTCTACCCTTGCCACTGACTGCTCCTCTGAGCAGGGTTTCCCTGGGTCTCTATGCCTGGCAGCACCTTCAGTGTTATTTTATTTATCTGGATTGTCTTCTTTCTACTCAAGATCCCGACCAAGTGCTGTTTCTCCTAATACTCCACTCAGAAGGGCCTTCCCTCTTCTATGTATTTTATTACACCTCCAATACAGAATTAGATGCAGTTGTAGCTAGCTATTTAAGCATCCTGATGTCATAAATAGATCTTAGTTCTCCCAGGGTGAAGCATTTTATTTTAGTTATCTTTTAATTATCGATGTAATATGATATCAGAGTTTGTTGAGTAAGATATAAAATATCCACAGGTCCTTTTACAAAGAGAATCCACCCTATTCCCAACAATAAAATGTAAGATATTTTACAGGAGTTTGGGATAATCATGTTTAATTCTCTAAAGAGTAATACTGTCTACACAGCTTCCAGTAGGAAAAACCACTTACTGTATCCAGGTTCCATTTTCACTTAAAGGCTTTCCCTAAGGACAGATAGAACCTACAGATGTGAATGGAGATAGAAGTAGTGGGAACTCAGAGGACCTGGCCTGTTAAAACCATGTTAACTAGGGGCGTGGGAGCCCCTAAAGGGTTTTTACAAGCAGAATTTCTGATCAGATTTTCATCAGAGGGATTACCTTTGAGGAAATCAATATCAGACTACCTCCCTGAATGGGTGGAGCACATAAATCAAGCCAAGGAGTGTTGCTTATCTTTTGACGGTAGAAGAAACAGAGATGAGATCATTGGTTTTAAAAAGTTGAATAGTCAGAATGGTTATTGATTGTAAGGTAAAAAGGTGAAGGACTCCACTGATGCCTGGGTGAAGATGTTGTGCCTAAGAGTCAGGACTTTTCAGAAGCACTGTGTATGGAAGATACTGGAGAGTATTAACTTTATAAAACATGGTACCAGCATCATTGGAGTGCATGGAAGACAATTCATTCTGTGGGGAGGCCCCAGGAGCTGTCATGAAATTACACTGGCATTTATTCACAAATGAATAGGCTCAAAATTAGATTCTTACACCAACTGACTAAAGGGAAAGCTATTAAACTGTCAGACCAGAAGTCTCCATGGTTTTTATGAATTACCATGATTCACTTTTCCAGGGGAAGGATCTGAACAGGAATCATTTCCGCCACTTCTCAAGAGTTCTTGAAGGATCACACCCTGGTGCATTAGAGCAAGAGGAATCATTGATAATAATGGCATCAAAGGTCAGAATGAACATCTAAACCAAGAGTACAAATTCTTGACATCCAATTCTGATGACCAAGCATGTCATGGGGTTTTACTAAATCAACTTGATTTTTCTGATGTTTTGAATGTCCTTTTATCTGTGAGCTTAGGGATTATGGAGACACAAGATATAGTCACTTACATAACAGAATCTTTGTAACTCAACATAGGTAATGCCATTGATTAGAACAGCCTAATGCAGCCATATGCTTTGGTGAGTAAAGGATTCTTATAAGGCTTGGATCTTATCACCAGTTCAGAGTGGGGACATTCACTCGATATTCATGCATCCAGAAAAAAGAGGCAGAGCTGTGGAATGGATAGGACATGTTTATTCTCAGGCATCACTCAGCCGACCTATCTGTCTAGCCATTCTTGTGGCTCTCAGCTGCTGCACACAGGACAGTAGCTGTCCACCAGTACCCGACCTTCTATGGAACAAGTGGTTACATATGTTATTTACACCAGGACTGTGAGAGATGCGCTTGCACTGGAGTCTTGTTGATACTTCCATGGCCTTCCAGATACTGCCGTTCACAGCCTGAACCATAGCTGTGGCCATCCTGCGTGTTTGTCTCTATAGCATACTACATTTGAGAACTAGTGGGGAAATGGCCAATAAAATCTAACAATTCTTACTTTTGTAAACATCAGCACACACGGATTCACAGACCAGGAAGCAGTGTCGCTGCTGCGGCTTTCCAGTTTTTCCTTCGGATCCAAAGCATTTATTCCCCAACTGGCAAGGATTCTAGCAGCTAAGCTCACACCTGAATCCCAGTCCTCTGTGAGTTGCCCTCAGGTAGCTCCACCAAGCTCAGGCCCCACCTCCGGGACAGAGCCCTGGTCCGTGTGGGTGCATGGCAGCTCCAGAGTTCACCCTTGATGAAAACTTGGCTGCAAATCATATCAGAGCCTGTGTCAAGAGAGTGGCACCAAAGATACTATCACTGGGTGGGGTACAAGGAGGCCCCCCAGACATGAAACAGGGACCTCACCTCTCCCCCAGAGTAGGTTCCTTGACTTATTGGTGCAGAGAGAGGCCCTCAACACATATCTATGTGAGGCAGAGTTCAAAAGTGAGAGAGAATAGGAAAAAAGACTCCAGCAGGAGTAGCTGTGGAATAGCAGAAGTAGTTTGTAGAGAGCTTTACACTGGCATGTTCAGAAAAGAGCCAGACCAGGTTTCTTAGTTTTGCTGGAGGGAGCTGGAGTCACGTTGGTCATTACCTCAGTTCTGCTTTTGCAAAATGGCACCTGAAGTCCTTACTGCTGAAGGGGCACTTTGGTGTCCCCAAGATCATTGTCTCTGCTCAGATTAGTCTCAATCTTCAGGGGGATGAGGTGGGTTTGTTGAAAACTAATCAACTTTGCTTTGCCAACTTTTAGATAGACCCTCCTTAAATGACTAACAGGCCTATGTGCAAAGCTGAGAAAGGATGTGACGCAAAATTTTACAAAATGGAAGATGAAGCTTTTTTCTACTTTTAGTTTCCTATGGGGCATCTGTAGGCTCAAGTGAAGGGAAGGTTTTTAGCAAAACCTATTCTTTGGTCCCTAACTGCCCCAGAAGAAAGTACAAAGCATGTTTTAATGAGTTATAAGGGAAGGACCCAGCAGTTTACTTGTCTTCTGTCTCTCTGACTGTCAATATGAGCTCTTCCCATACCTGCTCCCAAACATTTGTCTGTCCTAGCTCTTCCATCTCCAGACACCCTCCACTCCCTCTTTCCCTAGCCTTTCACCTACCTCTCTTTCTTGGCTCTTGGTCACTTTCCCCAAAATATCTGTTCTTAAAGCCCAGGTTACTTCGGGTTCCCCTGTTCCAGGAGTTCATGCATGTGGGCTCCCTCCATCCGGGGAACTTCCATTTGCATACAGGTGTTAATTTGCATTTTTGACTCACACTCCCTTACATCCTCCCTGCTCTGTACTAAACTCCACAGGAAAAGAGAGCTCTGATCTCTCTTACACTGGGATCCAGCACACAGCACTAAATCTTGTTCAGATTTGGAGTTCATTATATATACATATATTCAATGGATTTATTGATTAGTTGGTGATGAAAATGACATCCTACCAAAGCATAATTTTTTCTAAATTTCCAGATAACAGAAGGATCCCATTTTTTGGTGACCCTTCTTCACCCTTCATTAAAGTGCAGCCATTTAATAAATCATGATCTTTACCAAGGTCTTTACCAAGGTCATGTCTTTACCAAAGTCACCTAGGAGTTCTGTCTTTTATCTACCAAATGCTACCCTTATATGAATATTGCATCTAAAAACAAGGGGGAAATGTATACCTCCTTGGCATTGTACTTTCATGGTAGAAATTTCAAATGGTTAATAGATAATAACAAGGAAATAATGTAGGATTTAAACAAGTATCCGTATTCATCATGGTCCTTTAACATTGTGTAGCGAAATCGTGGGAGATTGGTTTATAAAATGAGGAGAAAAAGCTCTCTTTGCTTCTATTTTCAGAAGCTTTTGTTCTAGAAATTATTTTTAGTGTTGGTAAATTATGCTGAGATAACTAAGCTGAAAAGTAGTATATTTGGAACCAAGAGAACATATTTTACTAATGGATAATGATTTCCCAAGCAGATTTAAAATTAGATGTGTTTTTTTAAAAACTTTTTTTAGTAAAAACCAAAAAATCACCCTGAAGGTCAAGCTGACCAGAAAGAAAGAAAAAATAAGCCTCCGACCAGTGGCCACTGGGCATATTGCATGAGCGAAGCATTCCAGGTCAAGGTCGTAGGGGTCTGGAGAGATACAGTTTCTGACCTCAAAAAGCTGGTTATGGATGTTGACAAAAAGAACAGGCCAGATCCTGACAACCAGAAGCTGGCCCGGCACTCTGCAAAGGCCTTGGTGTTCCTAGACACTGGCCTGGCCCTCAGAGCATGGCTGTGGCTCTCCTATGGAACACAACTTCACAAAATACCCCATTGTGTTGTATGAGATACTCTGTGGCTTTGATGGATCTGGCAAAATCAAGACCACTTCCAAATGATTTCTGAACCCAGACCAAACAGGAACACTGTCCGGACCACTGAAAATACCAAACATACCCTCTCCTGGCCGCTACGAGAGCTGCTTCTTCACCAGTCATAGCTGCAGCCTCTCTTTATTCTTCCTGCCATCTGTAGGAGATTTCTTAATGACATCCAACTCACAGGTGTTATCTGAGAGCAACCAATGCAGGATAAAACTCTACCGTGATCCTTCCTCCACTCCACTTTGAGTGAAAGTCCAACATTCACTCAAAAAACACCCATTTTATATGCACTTGGATTTGTGTGTAGTGCCTGGGCAGGAAGGACGGAAAAGAAAGCCCAGTAAAAAATGGTTTATACTCAGGTATGTTCACAATTGACCCTTAGATAAGAGCAATAATCAATGTCTAATAATGCTACCATAATAAAAGTTCAGTTATGGATTAAACAATGTTAGAGGCCACATGGAGGTAGTGATTTTAAAACTACAGTGGGATTTCATCAGGCCAAGACTGAGACTGTGAGTCTAGAAGAGCAGCGAGAACAAATGGGTTACTATAAACAAAGAGTAGACATGGAAGGTACAGAGGGGCTGAGAGCCGGGTAGAGAAGAGTGGATGTGCTGGGAGAACGGATGAAGAAATCATGAAACCCTCACCCTGGAGGACCTTCTTGTGCCCTGTTAAAGACCTTGTTTTAGCTTGGCCTACTATACCAAGATACCGTAAGTGGGCTTACTTAAACAACGGCAATATATTCCTCACAGTTCTGGACGCTGGGTAACCCAAGACCAAGATTCAGACTGATGAGGTTTCTGGGAAGGGCTCTCTTCCCTGCTTGTAGATGGGAACCTTCTTACTGTGTATTCATGTGGCCAGGAGACAAATCCCGGAATGGAGGCCCTTCTCTCATACCTCATCTAAAGCTAGTTTCTTTCTCATGTCCCAACCTGCCAATACCATCACATTTGGGACTAGGGCTTCAGCATGTCCATTTAGGGAAAACGAACTTTCCCTCCATAATAGCTCATAACCTGTACTCGAATGAGAATCAACGACAGTTTTGAAAGAGTGCCTAAAACTCTGAGGTTGATGCTCAGGAAGGTGAATCTGTGAATGGATAAGATGGGCCAGAAGAGGACAGAGTGACCAGTTTAAATACTGTTGTAATAGAATACTGCTATTGTACTATGATAGAATGTTTTATTGCATAGGGTTTTCATTTTATGCTTAGTGGAACAACTATTTGAGAAGTTTGGGTCATCAATCTTTATTATATGTCATTCTTTGTATATAATTAGAAGTGAAATCAGATAGCAAGTGGCTATCAGATTTCTAGAACATTTCATCAAGTCCATTTCTTTTGATGGCACATTTCATTTAGTCATTATAGTATATTTTATTAGCATTTACCCATATAGGTACGAACACACACAATGATTATTTTCTTTTTGTTGTTATTTTTATAGTACCAGGGATCAAACCCAAAAGCATACTACCACTCAGCTGCACCCCGAGCTATTTTATTTTCAATTTTGAAACAGGGTCTCATTATGCTGTTCTAACTTAAAATTCTCCTGCTTCAGCCTCCCAAGTGCTGGAATTACCACCATGTGCCATCACACCAGCTACAGTGATAATTTTTAAAATTAAAAAATGTGAGCACATTTTTGTATTCTACTTTCATGCCTTTTTTTCATTTATCATATAATGAACATCTTTCCATTTAACTGTGGTTCAATATCATCATTAAATTCATTCTGCAGCTACTATTAAGCACCCAGGCCTTGTGCTAGGAGCTGGACACCAGTCACAAGCAAAAGGTAGGCAGAGCATACTTCTCTCATGGACCACAATTGACATAAAGAATTTCCCAACAACACACATCATGTTTTATCCAAATTGGGTTTATTTTTCTACCATAATCAGTATTCTAATAAATATTCTTATTAGACTATCTCTTCTTAAATCCCCAGGTACATTTCCTATAATTGAAATTTCTGGTTAAAGAATCTTGCATATATTTCAGCCATATGCACACTTGCCACATACATCAAACCTTAGACACTTGCATGGCTTACATCCTTTTCATCAGCATTTCCATCTTATGCTGGTTTCTCCACCATTTTTCTACCCTCAGTTTTATCTTTTTTTTTTTTGTCTTGGCTGATCAAGAGATAAATAGCAATATTTTGCTTTTACAAATTGTATTTCTTGATTACTAGTGAGGTTGAAAGCATTTTATGTTTATTAGCCATATGTATTTATATACATTATGTATAAATATATATTTCATGTACATTTCATGTTGATTAGCCATTTATGTATTTAAATACATGTGCATAGATAGATGGATAATGTGTGTACACCACACACAAACATACTGGTTTTCATTCGTTCTTTGACTGTTTTTCTACTGCTATATTTAATTCTAATAATTTTAAGCAATTTAATAAAAATTATAAGCAATCATTTCCTTCATGGAGTTTCAATGTTAGTATTTTAAACCATAGTCTGTCATTGCAATTGGTGCTTTATGTCAGCATAGCCTCCTATAATAAAATTTGTTTTATTAACTCATCTGTGAAAATGTCTATGTGATATTATACTCAAAGAAGCTTACTATTAGTTTTAACTATTTGAATCTCTTTTAATAAATCTAAAGCCATCTGAGGCAAACAGAAAAACAGGATGTGCGGTTTCCATAGAAACTGAAGCTAATACTATTAAAGAGGCAAGAACTCTTCCCTGTAGCGACCCTCTTGTGCAACCAGTCCCTTGAAGAAGTCGTGAATGTGAATGATGCCACTTGCCACTAGCTAACACTGGTTGTGCCTAATGAAGTCTTCATGAGGCATCTGATCGTCAGGAGAGAAAGGTTGATGTAAATTGCATAGCCTAATTTGGATTTTTATTCTAATTGAAATTTAAAAGTAAAACCATTTCATCCTGACTTCCTAGGGAGAGCTGTTCGTTTCCATGCTAAAATTGAAATAAGAACAATGATGTGGGTGTATGGTTTCATTTTCAACTTTGAAAATGTTGGCTATAAAACAAACTTTTTCTGTAGAATAAATTTTCTTATTGGCTTATGGTATCATAATGGAAAAGATTCCTTAAGAAAATAGCCTTGAAAAATGTCATAAACGAAAGTACAAAGACCTTTCTTAGAACTTGAGATACTTATTTGACTCAAGCTGTCAATGTTTATTATCACAAGATCAACCACTTGGCCCAAACCACCTAGAACTTGATGTGCCATATATGCTACCTGAGTCCACAAATAAAATCTTTAGTTTGGTTTTCAACACAAAATGTACTTTAAAGCGATAAATTTTCCCATGTATTTGTCTGTGAAATCTCAACCTTGTGCAGACAGTGAGTCTTGATATGTTCTTCTTTCATGTGATCAAAAGACAATTCACGTCCTTTTTTGACAAATGGCAAAACATCATAAGATTATGGCCATAAAAATGGTTTTCCTGCTTATAATCATTCCTTCACTTTAAGAAATAAAGCTCTGCACTTTCTCGTTTAATCTTCAGCACTGTGGTACTGGCCTTGTATCAATCACTGTATGGACACAGAAATTGCCTCAGGAAGCTGAAGGCCTTGCTGAGTTCTCCAGCTACACTGAAAAGAGCTGGAAGTCAAACTCTCCAGCTCAGTCTCAAAACCCTTGGCTGTCTCCACAATCAACACTTTCACCGAGAAGAGTAAATGCTCACAGGTGCTGACTCTAAGCAGGAATTCAAGCAGCTCCAGTGATTGCAAGTAACAGTGACCTTCTCCACTGGCAGGCAGGATTGTCAGCAGCGATGTTGTGACAGTGTGCACTGCAGGTCTTGCCATCCACATGCATCTATTGTTATCACTGAAGATGCTAGTGGTGGTGGCTCTGAAGCTCCACGTGACCTGGGTTACAGTCTAAGGGGAGATGGCTTGGGTTGGAATGCTGGCTTTGACATTCATTCAGTAGCTTTATGACTTTGATCTAAATTAAATAGATCCCATTGCTAATTCTCTGTATCCCAGTTTTCTCTTCTTCAAAACTGGTAAAATATTAGAACTTACCTCCTGGGACTGTTGTAAAGATATGAGATCATCCCAGTAAAGGAGGTGCCTGGTGATAGGAAGGACTCTCTCAATACTAAGATGTATTTGCATTGTTTTTTAATAGTAAAGGACATGATGTAGGCAATCTGTGTCAGAATTAATGGGGACATATTAGAGTGTTTAGAAAGAGCCCTAGACCACACATATAGCATGTCCCATAATCACATCTATTACATGTATGTGTGCATTATATGTACATGCAATTCATCCAATCTGTTACACACAATATATCTTAGCAAAAATGTTTGAGTTGACTTATCAGAGAGGAAGGAAAAACCAACCCAAGAAAGGGCTCATAGCCAGGCTTAGCTGGGTGGCAGCACACACATCGGTAGGGGAAGGAATTAGAGGCTGAGCTAATTCAAGCAAAAGGTTCTTGTAAACAGACTGCGAGAGATAAGTCTGGCGAGGCAGGATAGGATCCAGGAAACAAAGATTTTAAATCCCAGGCTCAATTTTTTTTCTTAATTCAATAAGCAATATGCTCAGGGAAGCTGTCACACATTCTCGGGTAGGGGAACTTAACCTAACTGAGAAACAAATCTGGTCTGCCTCAGTGTTTTTCACGGTTCACAGAGGGAGACCGACAGCTCTCAGAAGACTTCCTGTGTGATGGCCATCCATGGAGCAGGCGGTGTCCACTTTCTCTTTTCATTTTAATAACAACTTTGCAGGTAAATACTGTTTTGACAACTTCTGAGGGAGATGCAGAAAAATGAAATGTCCAGCTCATACAGCATTATATTAAGTAACAAAGCCAGCGCCCCAACGCAGTCCTTTATGTTTCAAAAGCTCATGTTCTTTCGCTATCCTACTCTGGCTCAATGGTTCCACGGGGAGGGGCACAGAAATCTGGATAAATGAGCAAGGCCATAAAGGAAGTAACCTCCACATCACTTACAGCATCTGAGTACTGTGGACAAAAGGTTTTCTGGGGACAACTGGAAAACAACATTCAACAGCACTGGAAACGGCTAACAAAATTATATGTACCAACTCCCTATGAGAAATATAATTAGTATGTCCTGCAGACATGCACTAATAAACAGTTGAAAATATGACAGTAATATTATGAATGTGGAATAAGAATGTTAGTTGCAATCAATAAATCTCATCCCGTTGTAAAGAAGAAATAACTTTATTAAGTGACTTAGGAAACTCAGAGAAATCCCAGGTGGGTCAGAAAGGCCAAGCATGCAGGACAGGTACCCACAGCTACCTGAGGAGCAAATACATACCAGCCAGTCTTCTGCCACAGGTGACATTAGGGACTGGGTGCAGACTCTACTCAGATGGACCACATCCCTTCTCTACCACGCTTTCCTGTACAAGGCTGACTTTCCCTTTGCCTACTTCCAATCCATGCCTCTCTGGACATGGTCTAATTAGTGAACCAGAAGCACATACCCACCCCAAAGTGTACACGAATATAGGTTTCAGATTATTACTTTTTAAAAAGTCTTTGGTAGCAATACTCATAACTGGGGAAAATCCCCAAAGATAAATTTTAAAGCAGGCACAGTAACAATTGGCCATTCTCACTGGGTAGAAGAGTGGAGAAGTTAAGAATCTGGCAGGATGTGTCTGTCACTCTTCAGGGAAGAGGTGTGCTGGCTGACATGAGTATTTAATTCTGCTTGACAGATTCAATGTCATGATAGAAAAGGAGGCTGACTCACCAAATTTAATGAAAATATCCATGAAGGCCACACAGAGTTTCCTGGGTTTAAATGATATCCACTGTGACAGGTTTTGTAGCCACTAAGTTTCCCAAGAAAATTTACCTTCTAGAGACAGAGTGAATTTGCCGAATATCAAGAAGAATATTCTAGTCTCTTCGGCACTGATATGTGCTTGTGGGTGAATGCACTCACTCATTCGACAGTGTGCCAGGCACTGGGCTTAGATAACAGCTATCCAGTGACAATCCGCTCCCAGCGTTGCTTCTGAGCAGTTGTTCACAGCATGGGGAGGAGAACAAAGAAAGCCGTGAGGTGACCTGACAAATGCAGACCTGAAATGGGTGACAGAAGAGAGATGAAGCAACTGAATCTCTGCCCCTTCCAGGTGGCAAGGAGGACACAGCCTGAACGAAGGCTTCACAACTGAGTCAACGGGAGAAGGCAAGTGGAGAGGACAAAGTTAAGCATTCATTCTGCTACTTTAACACATATTTGCTGAGTGCCTGTATGTGTGCCACAGGCTGAGAGGTCATAGAACATGGGAGGCGGGGTGGGGAGAGGTGTGGAGGGGAGCATAGCCATGCAGCTGAAGGGACAGGCGGAGTTAACCTAACAGGGACATATATGCCATGGTAAGAAGTTGAGACTTCATGTAGGGTGTTTTGTCTTCTTAAATTGATATGAAATCTGTGTAAATGTGCGATCCAGTTTCTACAATGTTCCCTCCAGGGTCTAAACACAAGACTTAAAACCAACAGGTCCAGATATGTGCACGTTCTTTTTATCTTTTGGCATTGAACTTTGGTTTTCTTGGCTATAAGCTTGAAAAGGTCAGGGATCTACCTGATGATCTATTCAATAATAGAAGATACCAAATGTGGGCATTGGGGTAAGGTCTCTCAGAGAGGCACAAAAGCTTCTGGCCCTGTCCTCAGAGCCACCTGGGTAGCTTCTATTTGACTTCAAGAAACAGTAGCATGAACAATAATTATGCATTGGTTTTTGCATAAAGATAATTGGAGATTAGCAGGGCAGAAGCAAATAAGGTGTATCCTTACTACAAAGGGAGAGGAAAACATCACGACAACAGCTAAAAGAACAAAAGAAGTAGCCCGCACATCTGTGCACTTAAAGACCATATTTAGGTGCACTGACTGTCATGAAACACGTCATCTCCCAGCTGCACTCAGCGGGAGTGCTCTTACTGTGGGGCGATAGATCTTACATACACCTGACTGTTGCATAGGGCTCAGAGGTTGCTGCTCGGTAGCTCTGCATTTCTGACTTAAAACCTCATGGCTTTGGGAAGGGTAAGAAGAAAAAAGGGAAGCTATACTCTCAGGACATTAAGAGATGTCCAGACTTGCTGTGCAATCATAACAAGGTCAATGATTTCTATAGTCTATAAGGTCAAGAAGGCAGGGCCTACATATGAAATGCATTATAGTTCAATGGACAATGAATGGTTAATTTAAATTAAGGGACTGATTTCTCAAATAAAAGAACTCGCAGTGATCCCAGTCTTTGGCTATTGACAGCTGAGCAGTAAAGGGCGCAAGAGAATCGGGAGGCAGGAGAACACAGGTGCAGAATGCTGCCTGTGGCCACCTGGGCCCCAACAGTCCACTGTCACTCAGAGGCCACTCTGCAAGAAGCCACCTGAAGCAGACTGGTGAAGCAAGTGGCCAGTGTGTTGCTTTCCAGCGAGGACCAATTTGATGGGATGGTGACAGGCTTGCTCTCCATGATGCGCACTTGCCCAAGTAGGTAATTTTAGCCACGAATCCAAATCATTTCTCTTCAGGAGCTTACATACAAGGTTAGGAAAAAAGCAATTGGTGTTCTTATAGTATTAATTCTCAGGTTTTTTTATGGCCACAACACAAATAAAGTCTGACAGTTATTTTGCCAAAAAATACAACTCCCAGGAACGTAGCCAGACATTGAAATAAAATAGGCTCTTTAATAAAATGAGCAAATAATATGTTTATAAAATAAAATTCCAGATGTCCACCAAAATCTGCTCTTTCAGTCTTCCACAGCAAAGAAAATTCTATCCAGACATAGGGTTGAGCTACATTCCCCAGGGTCCATTGCAGGTTGTAGTGAAGTGGCTGAGTTTTCACCAATGGGATGAGAGCAGAAATGACGCAGCCCCTTGGGCCAAGGAGGAAAGACACGTTTCCTAGGTCTTGTCCTCCTTCCTACTGGTTGGAATCCAAATATAGCCATGGATCCATCCTGACAGACAACTAACAAAACTGCCCTATGGGAAGGTGGAGGATCAACGTGAAGAAACTAGGCTTCTTCTGTCTCACACAGGAAAGAGCTGCCCACACCTGGGCTGTTCACTTTAGAGTGATTCCTGAGGGAGAAATTAACCTCTGTTCTCTTTAAGCCCTGGGTTCTGAAAGTCTCTTAGAAATGCTTAGCATTTCTCTAACTATTTATTGTGCTCAAGAATACTAATCTCACATTTTTGAAGTACGTATTTGAGGAAAACTAATATAATAAAACCAATATATCTTCTTGCTTCTGGACAAATCTGTATGCCACCAATAACAAAGTCAACACGTACTCCTTCACTGCCATCTCTCCGCCTGTCTCCACACCTCTGCTTTCCTGTGTGATCAGTCTCGAGTCCTTGGAGTCATCCGGAACAAGCTTGTCTCTTTCTCCCAGCAGGACCCTTCCTACCCATGTTCCACCATCAGGACACAATGCCCCAGGCCACCACACATCCCCACGGCCCCTTGCAATGGTCTTCTCCACTCTGCCCTGCTGTGCTCTGCCTTCTTACTCAGCAGCCAGAGAAAACCTTTTAGGATACAAACAGAAGAATGCCTCTCCTTTCCTAAATGAGAAGAGTTTTGAATTTTTCTTAGCAACTTACCAACAGGTTACTAGGTACCTAAACACTTAAAAATATGAGGCGACTTCACTACAATGTTTCCTAAAATAATGTAAGAAATGACTTGCAATTGTAATATATTTCTGCTTATAATACAAGTCCATTCCCCACAGTTCTACTTTACCTTTAGAAATACCTGCCGAATATTTTTTCTGAAGTGCTCCATAAACGCTTTTGGAACCTGGCCTTCATCCAGCTTTCCTCCTTGGGTCTTCTCCTGCCATTATAGGAATCTTCTGCTGCTGCTGCCAAATGCTGTTACTCCCTACCTGTCCCTCGGGTCTACTGGCCGCTTTGCATCGTCTCTGCCGTCCTCGCTCTCTGTGTGGGCCTGTGTTCCTCAGAGACCAAACTCAAGCTTGCAACATCCAGCCAATTTTTCTTGGCTTTCTAGTTCAAAATACTGCTCTCACTCTCCTGCGCATAACATGATATTTCTAAATACATCATTGTCTCTTTCTCTTTCTTGGTCAAGCTCGCTTACTCTTTAAGACATGGCTGCTGTGTCACCTCTTCAGTGAGTCTTTCCCTCACTCCCAGGCTCACCAGGGTCTCTCTTCACTGGGCCTCTGAAATTGTGCTATGAATACTTCAGCACTTTTTCAGGCAGGCTAAAACCCCAGGAGTGTAGGAAGTACGTTTTATTCTCTATATTGTCTCCAACTACAGAGATCATTCTCTAGAGTGACAGATCCGTTGATTACCCTATAGCAATATTTGTACTAAAATACACATATATACAGCTTCATTTCAGCTGTACTTACAAAGGGAAAAATTAGAAACAAAGATTAGATACATGTCTGCCTTAGTCCATTTGTGCTGATATAATGAAATACAGCAGATAGGATAATGCCTACATAGAAGAAATGCGTTTCTCGCAGTTCTGAGGTCTGGGAAGCCCTTAGGAGGCATTGGCACACCTAGAATGAGACACAAAATGGTCCCTTCTTACTGAAACCCCTAGGGTTTCAGAAGGGATAAACACTGTGGACTCATGTGGCAGAAGGACAAAAGGTGCTAACTAATTTCTCTCCACTCTTTTCTTGTACAGGGCCCCCATGACTTGACCACTTCTTCAAAAGCTCCACCATTTGATACCATTACATAGTGGCTTAAGTTTCAACATAAGTTTTGGAGAGGATAAAAATATTCAAACCATAATAACATCCATTAAGGCAACTATGGTTCACCCATATTTTGGAGGATATTGGAAGATAAAGGCAAAAGCAAAATCCATGCATCCATTTAACCTGACATGGCATATATTCAAGATGTATTCCTAAATTTAAAACTCTAGCTGTGGGATAATCCCTTCAGTATTATTCAGTGATATAGAATTATATTTTATCCTATATTTACTTAAGTGAATGCAATTGCATAGAAAAATTGGTAAAAGTGTTCATAAAAATGGCTCATAATGGTTACATTTACAGAGTGGAATGGATTTATAAAGCCTAGAAAAAAGGGAACATTTTTATTTATTCAACAAATATTAAGTGGCTATTACTGTTTCAGGGATGGAACCAAAATCAATGTACAGAGGCTATTCAAATGTGCATGAAAAAGCAGTTATTAAAAGCAGATCAAATTTGCATGACAAAGTACTTATTAAAATAGAAACACTTTCCTCAGCAGAGTGGAAAAAGTATTTTTTAAATGACCAAGTTTCTACATTTTCAAAGTTTCTCACAATGTATGTTGAGATTGCTTTCCAGATCCCTTCCTAAACCGATGTGTCGTTTCCACCTAACATATTAAGTGTTTTAGCAATTAATGTGTAGTTAACATGTTAGAACTGAAGCTGTCTTCCCCTCCAAGAACATATACCTTTAAAAGTCTGCATCCTCTTAACAGACAGTAGTGGATTTTAGTTATGTCAGCTTTAAAGGAGGTAACTGGCACTCAAGGGCTGAATAACATAAGGTCAGAAAGACTGTGTGACACAACAGGGGGGCAGAAAAAAGGGGGCATTACCGACTTCACCCATCAAGCATCTGCCCAGCACATGCAGGTCCCCTTGCTCCGGCTGCTGCATAGATAACACCTACCTGGAATCACTCAGCTCTTTTCAAAGAATGCTTTTAAGTTTTAGGAGGAAGGTATTACTAGCAGGGGATTTGGAAAGAGAAATGTAAGAAGAATTTTGTATTAGAAAACATCTAAATAATTCAGTTGTTCGGGAAGCCTAAAACACCACTTGCTTTGCGCTTTATATATTTAAATTTTCGCCAAGACTCATCTGTCAGCTTGGAACAGCCTTTTAAGAGGAAGGTTAATCAAATTTAACTCTCTCATCCACAACAGGCTGAAGATAAATGCTGTACAGATTCAAAGGATATGTTTTAGCATCATTTGGCAATTCTGCCCGCACAATAGCACTGCACTTTTAAAAATACTTTGATCATGAGTGATTATTGAAGTTATTATTTTATGATGAAGCATCCTGAAAGGAAAATCTCCATGTGTGCCTGATGCTCAAATTAAATTCAAGTCATGGCAGTGATACATTTCAGAAAGGTTATGAGCAGAAAGTTTCATAAATCGTTCCTGATATGATCAAACTCAGCTTTAAAGTAACACTAAGCACTCAGAACACTTTGATATTTATTCCAACTGGAAATCTGGTTTCATTAGAGAACATGCTTGTAAAAAAAGAAAAAAAGAAGTCCTAATATAATGTCATTTACAAAATTGTCAGATGAGGTTTAATTTCCTAAAGGTTAGATACATACCATATGCCCAGCACCATGCTAGGATCGTTGGGATTCGAAGTAAACCCAAGATGAAGTTCCCACCCTCTGAAAGATGGCAACAAAATCAAGAAGACAAGTTATGCTCCTGCAAAGTAAAGAATTACACAGTTTAGAATTAAATGCCCAATGTGTGAGACATGTGGTTAATCCTATTGAGGAACAAGAACTGGACAAAAATAGAATTGTAGGGGCTTCTCAGCTATGGATATTTGCATTAGATAATTTTACTTTTTATATTAACATAAGATAACTACTTGAAAGTAAAACATTGTTTAAAACCATGAAAAACAATTATTAATGCAACATTGCCAGTTTTCCAGCAAGTAATTGGAGTACTGCTTGCTGAACGTTTGCTCATACACTGAGGTTCCTACCCCTACGAGATACAGGGTCTCTTCCCTCCTAAGATGGTGCAGCTTGGACGTCTTCATTCCTCTAAATACCTATGTCAGAGCTGCACAGTTATTTTATCTCTTTTATACAGTTTGAGATGTTTCTATTTACTATAAAGCAATATTATCAATGGTTTATGAGATTTTTAACAAGACAGAAAGTGTCTCTCCTGGTAGCTGACATCAGGAGACCTATTTTCAGTTTCTCCTTCTCAGCTGGCCCAAGGAATATGCCTACTTTTACTAAAATGATTATTGTGCCCTAGAAAGAGCACAGGCTTTAGAAATTTGAAAAAGCTTACCTTAGAACCTGTCTGACCTATATGACCTCAAGCAAATGATTTAACTTTTCTGGTCCTACATTTCCATACCTGCAACATGAGATTAATTCCTTCAGCCATGCAAGACCGCTTTGAGGAAGGAACAAATGAGAAATGCCTAATAAGAAGCTGGAGATGCACAGTAAGAGAGACTCAGATCATTTCCACTTGCAGGCAAAGAATGTTTATGTTATTACTGATTCTATGAGAATAGTCCTCAGGCAAGCTGCACATATATTTTGTCCTACAGAGTTTTATATCATTTCAAGACTAGTCAAATCCCAAACACCTCTGAGATCTGCAGGATTGTTTTTATTTTGATTGTTTATCTTTGGGTGGGAAAATGCAGTTTAAACTGATTGTGTTATTTATAACCTTTATTCCTCACACTTAGCATGGAACACCTATATGCTTTGCTGCAGACATAGTAAAAGTGTTTCATTATGGAACGTTGCTCTCAGTAGACACTATTGACTGTGACCATAACACACTGTCCACATACCAGAGTGCCTTCCTAAAAATTTCCATGACTTAAAATGCATCTGTTGAAAGGTTTTTGGATTTTAAAAATATATATAGAAGTCCAGTATTTTTCATTGATGTTTTCTCTTCATTCAATTTTGTGTTTGTTTTTTGTTGTTATAATTTGAAAATCATTTTGTTGAGGTAGGATTGACACACACAATGCTGTATGTATTTAATGGATGCAACTTGATTAGTTTGGAAATAAGAATGCACACAGGAAACTGGCACCACTGTCTGTGCCACAAAGACATTCAGTACCTTCAAAAATTTCCACCTGACCTCTGTATGTATGTGGTTTGTATGATAAGAAAGAGTAGATGAGCTGGGGATATGGCACAGTGGCACAGTGCCTGCCCTGCAAGCACAAGGTCCTGAGTTCAATTCCAGTACCAAAAAAAAAAAAAATTACAACTTAGGATTACCTCTCAGCCAATGCAATAAAGTATACCTACTGACACGGCACAGTAGATGAAAGAGGCTTAAGAGCGGATTCCTAGGACTCATTACTCTTGCATGACTAAAACTTTCTTCCCTTTGACTAAAATACCCCTACATTCCTTTCCTACAAGACTATAACAACCACTCTTCTCCTCCTTGTCTCAGTTTATTCTTAAGTATTTTTTGAAGCTACTGTAAATTGGATTTTTAAAAAACTTCTTTACTTACTCAGAGATGGTTGGATTTTAACCAAGTATTACCATAACTATAGAAAATCTAGAAATGCTGACTTTCAAATTGATCTTTCAGATATTCTTTAAAAGAGACACATAGCACTTTTATGGATTTCAAGGAAATATTTATTTCATTTTCACTTTTAAAATCAGCTTAGATTCTACATTGAGCCTAGAAAAGTTAGATCATTAATATACTTCAACTCCCATTCTCAACATTTAAAAATTACACCAAGAACAGTAATAAAAACCAACCCTATGCTCTCACATTAAGCCTTCCTTTAGTAAGACATATTAAGGCTTGTGTGTAGATGTTCCCCTCCAAAGTGTCCTGCAGTCGGGGTGGTGGGCTTTTCAGAAGTGGTTGAATCTAGAGTGTGTGATGCTGGGATCAAGGGTGTGTGATTAGTAAAGTAGTCCAGTGATCAGCTTGGCATTGTTCAGGGTAGGGCTAAGGATGCCTGACCCGGGTGTGAGTGCTACCTGCCCTAGGGCCAGATAAGTGAATAAGACATAAGGGACAGAAACAGGGCTTCTGCCTCTCTCGCTCGTCGCTTGTTGCGTTTGGCTGCTACTGCTTGTCTTCTGCTCTGCGACGCCCCTCTGCCATGCCACCCTGCCTTGAAGTCAGCCTATTATGGACTGAAACCTCTGCAAACCGTGAGCCAAAATAAATCTTTCCTCCTTTAATTTTAAGTGTTGGGTATTTTGTCTCAGCAACAAGAAAAGACAGGGCACATAATTGAGTGCTGTAGGTTTTTATTACTGTTATTGTTCCTGCTGCTGCTTTTAAAATAATACACTACATGCAAAGGAGTACTTCCATTCAATCCATTTTTCATGCCCAGCAACTTGTTCAAGCAAGATTGATGAGTCAACTGGTAGAATAAAAAGGAAAGAAAAAAACTTTTTGCTCCTGGTATGCAGCTGAGAGCAGTTCCCTAACTGTGAAAAGAATAATTCAAGCCTCCCTGGGAGGTCCTTCAAGGATCTAGTATCTCTAAGTGCCGCTGTATGCAAAACAGCAGAAGGAACAAATAAGGATGCACATCTTTAGGTGAATTCCAGAATCTGATGCTTAAATCAATTGGTGGCTGCTCGTATCAAAACTCTTTGTTGACAAAAACTCAGGAAAAGTTTTACTCATAATGAATAAGAAGATTTTTAAAAACATAATTGGAGTTAAATGGCAAAGTGGCTAATTATTCTGAAGATTTAGCAATTTTTTTCACAAAACATACAGAACATTCTTAACATATTTAAATCAGATAAATTAGAAAGGATAGAAGATTGCTGAAGGTTATAAAGAAAATTCATTATGTGTGGTCCTCAGTAGCTTAATATTTCAGATATAATCTATATCTACCCAAAAGATAAGTTGTCAGTCAACAAGGGAATCTACAACAATAGTGCTTTTCTTCTGCCACTGAAAACTGTAGACGTTTAAAAACAATTAAATCGACCCAAATATTTTCCCTACATCACACTTCACATGAGACTGTTTAAAATCATACTGGTAACTAAGCGCACATTTTGCTTCTTATCTAACTATTTGGAATCTTTCCATGCCTGAGGTTCACTTTGTTCAGACAAGGAGGGCATGAGGCTGGGACTCAACCTTTCCAGCAATAGACCTCTTGGTCTTAGTCATAGAGTCATAAATGTAGTTACGTAAGATGTCATTTTCAGTGATGTTCATTCAAAATATAATGGGACCTATACAATTCCATGTAAACTGATTCACACTTTTGGGACACAAATAAACTAATGTGCCTCCCACAAACTCAAAATAATGTTGAGGATTTTATGAACATTCACTCAACTATAAAGTAAAAAACCAGAAATGATTATCAAAATTCTTAAGGCAGCAAGACACTACGTATTCATCTGCGGAAAGGGAGAAGCCCTCTTCAAACAGCACTGAATCAGTTTCAAGCTTGAAACAGATCTTGGCATCCCAGATGTTTCATTATTCTTTTTTTTAAATTTTATTTTTAAGACAAAAGAACCCAGAATAACACAGAAACAATACAGAAAATACCAAGTTATAGAGAAGATAGTAGGGAATTGGCACTGGATGCTGTATAACATAGTTATCTTCATATTTGTTATAACAAAATCAAAAAAGGATATACAAATTACACAGGAGACAACAGGAAACCATCACTGGATGCTGTATTACATAGTGTTGTCTTTGCATTTGTTAACACAAAAACAATAAAGGAAATACCAGATTACAGAGAAAATATTAGGGGGTTACCACTGGATGTTGTGTTACATAATGTTATCTTCATCTTTTTTACTCAGTTATATAGATGATGCTCATTCAATTAATCAATTTTCTCCACTTCACCACCGTTGTTCTACCTCCCTGTCAGGGATCTTCGCACTGGTAATAACTGCACTTTTGGTTTATTTACTCCCTCACGCTCTTACTTTGGGAAGAGACTTGGCTGCTTCTAAATATGCTGTATATTACATGGGTGTACACAAATTACTATGGCAGGAAGTGGAGAAGCACCCTTTGGCAATCCCTCACAGCCGTCGAGTGTCCAGTCAGGTAGGTGGTCAGCATGACTGTGTCTATAGGCTCAGGTTAGTCTTCAGGGCCTTCCTGGGGGCCAGGCAAAGTGCCTGGCACACCCCAGTGGCTGGGCAGAGCACCTGGCATGCCCCAGGGGCCGAGTGGAGCTCTGGGGGCAGGGCAGAGTGCCTGACACACCCTGGGGGGCCAAGTGGGGCTCCAGGAATGGGGCAGAGTGCTTGGCACAACCTGGGGCCGAGTGCAGCTCTGGGGTGGGTGGAATGCCTGGTGGAAACGAACTCAGGACCACAGTAATTCCCAGGGATGCAGTCAAAAAACAAAAGGGAGCTGGAGCACAACAGAGTGAGCTGCAGACGGAGGTGGACTGCATGGCCCCATGCCCTTCTCACTTCAACACTAAGTAGGAAGCATGAGCTGAGTTACCGGGATTCAGCTCCCACCTGAACTCCCTCTCTGAGCACCGTGAGCCCTGGTGGCCCAAGAAGGTACCATGTGATCCTGACAATAGGCTGAGTCAATAGGCTTCAGGACTCACCCTAAACTACTAATATGAGCACCAAAAGAGACTCCACACTGCTTGCATATATGAAAAATGTACAAACCCATAGCATCAAACTACATGAAAAGCAGCAGTCCTGGAACCTGAGAGACAACAATATACTCTGCACAGCAGACCCGAGAAAATTCTCCAATTCTTTCCGAGAACTAATAACTAAACTTAGTACACACCATGTCTACCATGGTGAGCACAGGTGGAGGAGACCTCATGCCACTTGTGCCCAGCATCATAAGTGCACCCAATGCCCAACAAGATTGAGTGGTGAGATGAGGCAAAGACATGGAACTAGGGTGTAACCCCGCCTCTCTAGCTGGGAAGGGTTAGTCTCCAAAGACACTAATGGCCTATGAAGGGATACCAGGCACTTTGGCGGGGAGCTTGGAGGCCCGAGGCGGGAGGGGCCTTCCTTCGGGTTGCATGAGAGCCCCGAGCACCTACACTGAGCCTCCCACAGAGCGGCGTTGATTCATTATTCTTAACCCCTGTTGGAACACCTACCACTGGGCCTCAGATTAAAGTTCAAAATTCAAGCAGTAGCCACAACTTCTAAGGAGAAAAAGTCACAGGAATGCTGTTTCATATCAGTGACAGTGGCTTCTTCAGAAAATTAAGCTTCATTCCATGTCAGCAAGCACAGTGACCATTGACCCACCTCCAAGTGAGCTCAGCTTGCTCAGTAATAACCAGAGCTTCCCTCTGAAATCAAGTATAACAGCTGAAACACAGACTGAAAAGTAGGACTCACAGAGCACATTCCAACTACCCTGACAGTTATTAGACTTTGAAGCTCATTGCACTGGCAAAGACTCAAAGAACACAGACATAATTTGGTCCTTTATAGTCTAAAATAAGTAGTCTGTGTCATTTTGTCCCACTAACTTGAACATATGATCAGAATCACGACATCATTATTTTGAATTTGTGGGAAGCACATTTAGAATTTAGTATCCCATATTATTTTCCACATAGGCTCAAAGATCTCACTCCAGTATCCAAATTTGGTGTAAAAACACATATAAATTAAACCATAGGCAATTGAATAGTTATATGTAAAATTTGAATTTAATTTAAATACATATTTATCTAATAACTTTTAATGAGAATTCTTCTAAACTAGAAAAGCATTGAAAAACATTACAAAAAAAACTACTGAGATTTGATTCCACAGATATATAATATATATGAAAATTATCATAAATAAAATAAACAAAAACTGCAAATATTTGCAATCAATGTTGCCAAGAATTACACATGAATGTACAATTCAGAGGTGAGGAAATATAAGTAGCAAATACATTTAAGAAAATAAGTTATCAGTCTATCAAATTAAATTGACATCTTCCACTTAACAAATAAATTTTGTAAATATATTACTCAATACTAGTATTATTCTCAGCAATAATAGTTTTAATATTTTTAGTATTAGAATTGATAGGATTATAAATTAGTCCATTTTTATTGGACAACATTTGGACATTTTTTAACTAATAGTCTTAAAAATATGCACAGTCTTTAGACCATAAAAATTTTATATAAAAATATGTTTATTATATTATTTAGAATTAAAATACCTGGGGCTGGGGATATAGCTCAGTGGAATAAGCGCTTGCCTAGCAAGCTCCGGGTCCTGAGTTCGATCCCCAGTACCGCAAAAAAAAAAAAAAAAAAAAAAAAAAAAAAAAAAAAAAAAAAAAAAAAAAAAAAAAAAAAAAAAAAAAAAAAAAGAATTAAAATACCTGAAACAACCTAGGAGTTAATGAAAGAGGAATATTTAAGTTGATATCAAATATAAACTATATAATACATAAGAATTAGAAAGCATATTTGCAAAAATTATAAATTTAAATTATAATTTAAATTTATATTAACTAAATTTATATAAAAATTTAAATTATAATTAAAAATAGTTTACATTTTATGAAGTAAAATACATAAACTTTTCCATAAAATATCTCAAGTATGAAAAATATACGATATGCACAGAAAAGTACTGCAAATATACCTACATTAAAGTGATAACTTTTACTTAGAAATTCATTGTGGAAGACTGTTCCCTTCTTTGTACATTTTTATACATTTATATTTCTCACAATAGGCATGCTTTACTTTAGTACACATGAAAAAACATAAACCCTATTTTAAAAGTGCAATTTCTATTAAAGCAAGCTTTAATTTTTAAAACCATGTATTGTAACTGTAACGTTTGCAAAAGTAGTTATGGAATGTACCTACAGGTATTGTAAAACTATAATTGATTTTAAGAACAGTGTGAACAACATGTGCTGATTAGACATTGCAAACTCTTCATTATAGAGGGTGAGTATAAGCCTGGAAAAGCAGTATCTTGTGTATCATGCGTGTACTGTGACATCAATAACCCACTGACTGTGTGTTCAAGTGTCCAGATTGGTCATCATCCTGTATCACGTGATGGGGCAGTCATCACCAAAAGGTGCATGTAAAGAGTTTAAAAAGAAGAGAATCCACTTTCTCTCATAACTCCATGACTTCTTAGGATTTTAAGTCATGAAGACTTCATGAGAGGGGAGGAGGGAGCTAAGAGTGACAATGACGTTTTCTTTCTGGCAATCTCCCCTTCTGAGGGAGCAACTAAAACCCGTATTGAAGTCCTAGAGTTGATCATAAAAGTACAAATTTTTATCTGGGGTCTTGCTTTGGATGTTGTGACAGATTCAATTTTTATTAAACTGCCTCGAAACTGTTCTGTTAGGACAAACATGCACACATCTTAATTAATCTTAGCTGGACTAATGACAAAAAATACTGGGCAATATTTTCACTAGAAAATATAAGGTACATTGCTTTAAACTAGCAAGGCTCCTGAAAGGGGGCTTCGATGGAAGGCAAACACCTCCTGAGAACTTCCCTGTGTGTCTCAGCTCAGCGTGCAGTGGCCATGCTCCCACCCATGAACAGGTACAGGACCCACCCGCTCCTGTCTTCTAACCCATTATGCACACACTGACGATTTTGACTCTCATGCCCACTCAAATACTGGAGGATTCAGAGGTAAAGACATAATTTTTTAATATGGGACAGAATGTAACAATGCCCAGAAGGCAACATAGCTCATTTGGGGACTACATGAGTGAGAGGAACTGCTTTTATGGTTCAGACCAAGATCTATAGAACATGAAATTCTAACCCAGGTGAGAAGATGGTAGCTCATAATCAACCAGCCTTCACCACAAGCCTCCTCTGAGTTTTGTCACCAATTAACTGGTATTCCTAATATATTCTAGTTGTTTCACTCAACCATCGTCTATGTAGGGGCTCTTAGTCAATCTCAATTAAAAGACTTCTAATTAATGGTTTAAAGAACACCTTCTCATCATCTTTATAAATTTCCAGAATCAAGAAAAATTTCCCATCCTGTGGAAATGTCCTTAGTGACACACTGACACACTGAGATTGCCTGAGACTTCTCACCTCTATGTAGTTTCAAGTCATGAATTGATAGGTACCTTCAACAAGGTAGACTGGCTATGAAATTTTGTTATTGTGTTTTCTGTAAAGTTATAGTAGCAAATGACTTCACAGCAGATGTGAATTGAGACTTGAGAGTCATGGTTTTGAAGGTTCTTTTATTCTAGCAAATTTCTCAGTGCAACTGTTGTTCCTACAAATTTTTATTTCTGCACAAACACCTATCATACACCCCAGTCTGTGAGGCTGAGACAGGACACTAAGAGATAGAGGTATGATCTTTCATTAACCCACGGGATGCTGAAATAATTACCAAGAAAGAAAGTGCAAACAAAAAGAAGAAAGGGAAAGAAGGAGGGAGGGAGGAAGGGAGGGGAAAAAAGAAAAGCAAGGAAGAAAAGTAATATGAAGCTGTGATCAAGTAGATGGTTTAAATGAAGCCAAGCATCATACTAAACTAGATGTTTTAAGTCAGACGTTGTTTAGGCATTTGTTCCCATAACATCTCAGTAGATTGTTCAGATTTATAAATATTTTAATCTATGGCAATAAGCCAAAGAAGATTTGTGAATTGTACTTTGTTTACAAGTGTATAATTTCCCTTTGTTAGCGTTTCAATTTTAAATGTATTTCTTTGGCCTCAGTGAGCTGACTGCAAATATTCTAGTTATTCAAGAGTATACTTTTTATAGGAATGTCTTCAGATACATTGTTGTTTTAAGTAACATTAGAAACAAGAATGCTAAAGAATTTTGTGTCCTAAATTCCTTTCTACTGTACTGTAATTATTGCCTTAACATATAATTTCATCATGTCTTCCTGGTGTAGATAATTAAGGTTTCTTCAGTAACTTATAGTGAAATTTCCAATCTCTAAAGGGTAATTATGTTCTAAATGATAGTAATAAATTCTTAATTTAGCCAAATACTGATAACCAAACAAAAGCTTGTTTTGAATAGCTTAATATGTTAAAAGTCATGGAATAGCATTTTTAATTTAACATTGTTTTGGTTAAATCAGTCATATACTTGCTTCGTATGAGAGAAAGAATTAAGTATACAATGACCACATTGTCTTTTTCACGCATCAAATATTTGCCTGGACAGCAGGCCTTGCTGTGTTGTACAACAACCCAGCTAACGGCAGCCACACACAACGCACCGAATGTCTGGTTGCTTAGTGACTACTATCCCAGGCAAACAGCACATTCCATCGACAGTTTTGAATAGCTGTTTGTTGACCTAAATACAATATTTATATGGCTTTCTTCCTTCTGAGACATAATTGGGCCCTGCCATATTCTACAGAATGGAAATTTTTCATTCCTGTAATTCATCACTATTCCTAGAAATACTCTTCTCTTATTTTTAATGAGGAAAGCTTAAGTTCCCCACAATAGTCCCTCAAGTTTTTATTTCAGACATACAGGAAATCATCCCCGAAGAAATGCATGCAAATGTCTAATAACTACTACACTATCTAACATTTCTTGCTATCTCCTGCAGAATTGACATGTGACATTACTGAATGCTCAGAAATATTGTAAGTCAGGACAAGGACAAATTCACCTCAATATCTGCATTAGGATGGGGATGCAGGACCCTAGAAAGGCCCTTCCTTGTGCTCCCCAAGGCTTAGCTAAGGGCACTGCCATGCAGAGCTCTGTGTGTCCTCTCTGGGACATCTTGTCCAGGTGACTATTGAATGAATCCATAGCCCTGTGACAACTGTTAGCACACTGTGTAGCAGGAATTGGTTTGTATCTCTGCTACTACAAAGATTCAAAGGTAATTTTCAGTTACCGTTCATCTTCGGAGCACCTTGAGTGGAATAGAATCCACCCATGTAGATTTAAAGGAATAAAATAAAAAAATTAAAGGAATGAAATTCAAGCCCTTTTTTCTGCTTGACTATAAGTGATAACTTTTAATGTTTCTTGGACACTGTTAGAGAATAAATACAGCTCCCCAAAAATCATATGTAAGGTGGAGCATTGGGAGGTGACAGAATTTCCATGAAGCCCAGGATGAGGGTTCCACAGTGAGATCAGTGTTCTTCTAAGAGGACATCAGAGTTTTCTCTCCCCACTGTGTGGTGGCACAGCAGAAGAGTGGATGGCACCAGAACTCAGCCACACTGCCACCTAGGAGCTCAGCTTCCTACATCAGAACCATGGGATCCACATCTCCACTGATTAAACCATCTGGGTTATGGTATTTGTGTGGCAGCCCAAATTAAAATAAAGGCCAAATTATTTGCCAAAAAAAATTGACATTATGTAGCTCTTAAAGAAATGAAGATGGATAATTCAATAATTGTGTAGGACAACTGGCTAGTCACTGTAAAAACACAAATCCTTTACCTCTTATGACAAAATAAATGTTGGCTCAGATGCCTATTTAAATGCTAGAAATTTTGAAATGGAAGGAAGGATGGTAAGGAAGCAGGCTGCTGGATATCCAGAGGTTGACAGTAAATATGTTCATGCTTTTTTAATAGGGGGGCTTTATGTATAAAATTCAGATGCTACAGAAGTAATATTAGCTCACACAAAAATATTTAAAAATCTACCCTGAGAAGAGCAGTAAACACAAACCGTAGTTTTTAAAAATTACACTTTTAACAAAAAGTGACAATGACTATGACCAAGGCCTAATCAGGAGCATAAAATGAGGTTTCACAAACTAATAAGAAAATGACCAAAAATAAAGTAGAAAGTGAACGAGGAATATAAAACTCTGTTTTAGAGGGAATCAGTGAATCTGGTTGGTAGTAAGTATATGGAAAGGTATGACAAAAGTGAATGCAAATTAAAACATAATGTGTTATTTTCAACTGCCAGATTGACAAAGATTACTGTTATTGCCCCCTCTGCATTGGAAGATGCAAAGGGGGAGTTTTCCATCACTTCTGAGAAAGTATAGGTTAGTGGCAAGAAACCATCCATCAGTACCTTTCAAACTTCTAATATACTTTGACAGAGCAATTTCACTTTTAGGAACTTGCAGTTCACCTCTTCCCACAAATACCTGCACATCCATTGATAGAATTACCAAGTCACTGTAAAGAAAGGAGGGAAAGAAGGAAAGAAAAGGGAGAGAGACAGACAGAGGGAAGCAATACATAGACATTAGTCTATAAATTTGAAAAATTACTTAAAGATAGAGGAAAGTATTGCTAACTTACAAATTTGTAAAATTTAACATGATTATGCAATCACTATTATACAAAAAAGAACAAGAAAATAATCAGAGTAAAATGATTTTAGCAAACCTAAAACCCTTAAAGTATCCCCCCAACAAATAGCAGCGTCAGGTGGCTAACAGGCCCCAACTGTAATTCAGGCACAGACACCTGGAGGCTCCGTGTCATCCCCTCACTCAACTCCTTTTTCAATGGCAGATGATAAAGAGGGAATAAAGCATTTCCTCAAGGCAGGGACCTGGGGGAAGAAAGCTTTCAGGGGGTAGAAAAAGTCATTTCCGACCAGTTTAAATGAGATCAAGAGCCGAGTATGACCTTTGGTAAAGACTTCTAAAAATAGATTCTTTGCCTCAGAAAACCATTCAAGCAAGCGGTCTGCATTTTTTTTTCTTCCGTTAAATTCATACTCCATAAACAAGCAGCAGACGTATTTACACTTGTATTGTCTGCAAGTACAACATGATGGAATTGGGATGCGCAACTGGATCAAAGGTGGAACTCCTCCGCCCGCTGCAGAACTGTAGCGCTGCGCAAGGCCGCTTCGTTCTGTCCTCACCTTGGCTTGTTTTCCCAGAAGTAAAGATCATTTATTCCAAGGGAAAAAATGTCTTTTATTTGAAACCATAATGTGTCCCATGAGAACAGGAGCTAAGTCAAGCATAGTTGGCCTAGGTTGATCTCCATTCTCTTAAAATGAAAGTGTCCTCCAAATATCGATTCTTCAAAAAAAAAAAAAAAAGGCTCCCTCTGCGTGATTCCCCTCCTGAGAGAGGAGAAATCTGAAAAATTGCAGCTTGTCTTTGTGAGCCAGATAGAAATTGCTGGTGCTGACTGAAATGAACCAAACTCAAGGTCAAAAAGAAATCCTTCTTCTTTAGAGGTGAACACAATCGAATCCCTACTGATTCATAAAGCTACGTGTTTTCATTCTCTCCCTTTTCTCGGCTCCCCCTCTCAGGCCCGTCCCTCTCCCCTGCTAGCTCCTTCTCTTCACTTCACATCGTATACACAGAGGCGCACACACATACGCTCCACAATCAGTATAAACTTCTTGGGGGGCCTTGTTGTGGGTTTCCACAATCAGCAGTAAGTTACCTGCAAATAATGTCATTCTAATAATAGTGTGCAGGTAGCAAAACTTTCTGTACAGATTGACCGTGTAAATTACTAAGTGTTTTTGGGGGCATTACTATTGCCCCTGGCCATGAAATTCTGTAATCTCAAGCCCTAGCTGCCCTTCACCAAGTAACAAGCAGAAATACTTTCAAAATATAAAAATAAGAGGGTCTGCCACGCTCTGGGTATGTGTAAGGTAGAGATGATTATCCTGCCTTAATACCTTTATTACCGCATATGGCACAGGGTTGTGCAATGATCACACTTTTTAAATGTTCACTATCACTATGAAACACTAGTAGTTCCAGCTGTCCCAGAAGCTAAGGTAGAAGGATAGCCTGAGACCTCTTCTCAAAAATGAAAAATCTTCCCCTACTGAACTAAGAAAGCCGTTGGCAGATCTTTTTTACAGTTGCATTTACTCCAAACTCTTGTTTCATGTTTACAATTCTTTTCTTCCTACTATTTATTTGCTCATTATCCGTAAAAACCGAGCCATGTGCTCTAAAATCATAAAATACAATTTTAGTACATGTGCTGCCAAAGCAAGCACATAAAATTGTGAAATACAAATAGTTTCTTTCAAGGAGACCATGAACTCAGGAGATAACCATAAAACCGTGATTTGCAGCTCAGACACACTATTGAGGAATCAGAGACGTACGGTCATCAGAGAACAGGGCCTGGTGTTGTCCATTCTCCATTCCATACAGTGACCACTCTGTTTCTCCGGCCAGACACCTGAAACGTTTTCAGGAACAGACAGTGCTTAGATAGTTAATAAATACCTGGTCTTTGTTATTAAATAATGAACTGTCATTCTTTGGAACAAAGTAATGGTGTAGGCAATACATAGGTGATAGATATAGATCGATCGATAACAATAAGATCTATATGAAAGAATTTGGAAAGATATACGCTAGAAAAGTGATTTCACTAGGTGATAGCTTTGTTTTTTATTTCAGTCTGCTTTGTTTCTTGAGCTAGTTTTCAGTTTTTCTGCAGATTTATTCTAGTAGCAGAGCAGCAACAAACAGCCCAGTTTAACTATTGAGATTTTTAACATCTTTGATTGCCCTACTCATTGAGTGATGGCATTTATTGTTTTCCAAAGTGAAAGGCTATGCATTATGAAGAGGAAACGTTAGCTTTAATTTTTCTGCAGTTCTCTCCCTAAAAATAGAGTTTGATACTATGCTTTGGGCAGAGGAAGGCACACGAAGTCAGAAGGCTGAAAGGTATATATGATGGAAGCACAAATGTGTGTCAGGAAAAAATACAGCGAACTTTGGAGTTTTGTAAATGTTTATGCTATGATAGTAAAAGAGGCTATTCTCATATGCAAATGGCCTGAACAAAACCAGAGTCCTTTCTTTAATGGAACAAAAAAAACCTGCTTTGGAAATGAGAGATCAAAAGAGTAAGTTATAATTGTATTACATATTTTTCCTTTGGGTACATTAGTTGGATTATTTGATCTTTAATTGAAGTATACAGGAAAAGACATTCTGATTAATTTATAAATGTCAATTACCAGCACTGTAGTAAATATCAGTTTAGCAGCCAGACAAGCACATGTCAGTGATGCAGGCTCCAGAGGTCAGACGTAAACTCCACAACCCCAGCGTGGAGCCAAGGAGGACCAGAAGCCTGGGGAACAGCAAGCACAGAAAGCCCAAACTGCATCAACGCAATGAGAGTTGGTGATAACTCTTTCACAGCTGTGAATCATTTTGACGTTTTCACTGAAAAATGTGATTTGTTAGGAGCACAGCATCACGTGCCATTTGCATGGCATGGGCCAGTGGTTTCCACTTGTCTTCTGAATCTGTCAGAAAATACACTGGTGAAACTGACTGGAAGCTTCCGACCTCCATCTGTCCATACCATACCTAGCACCATGACGATTGAAGAAATCATTGGAAGAACAGAAGCAAAAGCAGGAAAAGGACTGCCTGACCTCGTTCCCATAGGTGAAGAATATTAAAAGCTAACTCAGAATTTCTGTCTTGGCTTTTTGCAGTTAACTTTTATTGTGGAATAAACCAACTGCACTGGAAAATGCATGGCCAAATCATGCATCACATGATGTGTCACAAAAGGAACATTCTAATAATCTCTCAGAGAAATGGAGCATCATTTGACATTCAGAAGCCTACATGTGATTTCTCCTAATTGCTGCTCCTTCTTTTCTTTCACTTGCAGGTAACACTGTCTTGACATTTAAGTGAATCATTCACTACCTTTCACAAATGTCATTTTATTATCTAAGTACATGACATCTGTAAATACTGCAGTTTAGTTTTGCCTGCTTTTGGACTTGATGTAACTATAGTTCACACCATGTAACATGTCTCCTTTAGTGTCGGATCTTTTTCATCAACATTTTTATGATTTATCAGCGTTGTGTTTAGGACACCACTGCAACAGCACATAGCTGTAGTTCTTTGGGTGTCATAGCTTAATAGTGTTTTGCTATGTGATTGTGCCACAATTTATCTTTCCATTCATCTGTTGGTGAACTTTACAAGTCACATTGTTAGGAATGTTCTCATAGGTAAGTCTTGCTCTACGTAAGCACTCATTTCTAGAAGGGAAATTGCAGGTCACAGGGATACATACCTGCAATCATAATTAAGCACATCAAATTTTGTTCCAAAGCCATTATCCAATTCACGTCGCTAGGAGCAGTGTATTGGGGACTTCAGACTCACATCCTCCGTCAGGTAGTAGCTGTAGTTCTGTACCTAGTCTGGATAACAGTGCTTTGCTGTCATACATGGTCCCAGAATCATCACCTCCCCCATGTGGCTTGCTCCTTCACTCGCTCAATAATGGTTTTTTGGGGAACCAATGACAGTTTTATTGCAATAAACTTTATCATTTATTCACTTTATGGCTAGTAGTTTTTGTGGCTTGTTCCAGTATTCTTTTCCTACCCTTGTGAATGAAAGATTTTGTCATATATTATCTTCCAAAATATTGCTTATTTCGTTTTTCATGTTTAGATCTACAATGTACCTAAAATTTGTTATTGTGCATGATCTCAATAGGATCAAATGTCTCTTTCTCCATGTGTCTGTGAATTGATCTCAGCGCCATTTATTGGAAAGATGTCTCATTCTCACTGCTCTGCAACGCCACCTGTGCTAGCTCCCCCGGGCTGCTGAGACAGAGCTCCACCAACCACACGGCTTCGAACAACTCACTGTGTTTTCTCCTGGTTCTGGAAGCTACAAGAGTGACACGAAGCTGCTGTAGGGCTATACTTTCTCTGAAGACTCTGGGGGAAAATCCCTCTGGTCTTGCAGCTTCTGGTTGTCCCTGGCAGTCCTTGCTGTTTCTTGACATCTGGCTGTGTGATCTCTGCCTCATTTGGCCACAATAGTTTACCTGTGTGTCTGGTTCTCTGTATCCAAATTTCCCTCTTGTTACAAAGACATCAACTATATTAAATTTAGGGCTCATCCCAGTGTAGTCAGACTTCATCATAACTGATTACATATGCAAAGACCCTGTCTGTAAATAAGATCACAGGCACAGGTAAGCAGTTAAGAGAGACTCATCAGGACCCTCAGAGAAGTGGCTACAGCAAACGTGTAGCATGTTACCTCAGTGCATAGATGGTTTGTGAACCTACCCCACAGGTGGCTGTTCTCAAAAGAGTAAAAGGTAAGTCTCATCCCAGTTGTTAAAATACATACTTTTAGAATTTATGCTTCATCATACCCCGCCTTCTACCTTGATAGATACCTGCATACATGTGATATATTTTTGGAACAAATTATCTTAGAAATATCCCCCTTTTTAAAATGTTTCTTTAAATGTATGGAAATACCAGTGCTTTTTAGATAAATGCCTATTAAAGTTCTTTATTTTTTCATATAAAGGATAAAAATAATTGAATCATTGTACATAACATGTCAACACACATACACAACAGAAATCACCTTTCTAAATTAATGTATGTCATATGATGTGAAGAGTCAAAAGAGTAGGAAAGGATATTAGAAATAAAACTTGAATCCTTTCATTTTATAGCCAAGGGAAGATGCAGAAAGGGAAGGAGATCTAGCTGTGATCGCACAGGTAGCAGTAGAGTCAGGACTGCACCTAGGATATTGCACCCCAGTCAGGTGTAAGTGTGCCAACTGCACAACACTCAAGGGATGGCTGCCCTGGCCATGCAAAATATTTGCTGAATAAAATGCTGCTAGCGAATAACTTCTATATTTATTTTAATGAGTATCTTTATTGACCTGTTTCCATTTGTTCTTCCCCTCTGGGAGCAAAATCCCTACTGTGACAATTTTCAATTGCTATTACATTGATGACTGCTCACTCCTTTCTCAACCTAGAACAATAACACAGATTGTGTCCTAGGCTATTAGCTTTTTCAATCATGCTGCAACTTATTGTTTTGCAAAGGCAGCGGGAGTGAGTGAATTTGAGTCTGTGTCCATCCCTCAGTTCCTATGCATACACCTCCACGCATCTGTCATCCTGATATTTCTGGTAATGGTCCCCACTCCTACTGAGGAACATCATGTTCATGGCATAGCAGAGGATGAAATGCCCCATTGTCAAAGGCTCTGAGCATAGCCGGTTTCCACTTGCCCAGCCACAGGGCTCTGATGTGACTATTTTGTTTTGTAAAATCCAGGCCACTTAAATAGTTCATGACATTTGGAAACCTGGTGTCTGTCTTACTGTGCACCATGTGAGCAACACCATATGCTGACAGGTGAGAACAGAAGCCATTATGGCCGGAAGTATACCACACCACGGGTAAAATTTGTAGAGAGTATAAAATGCTCCTTTTGCACATTTTCAGGTAGATAATAATTTAGTAACATTTGACCATAGAAGATTAGAAGACTATAAATGTCTTGTTGTGCTCACCCTGAAAGAAGCAGAAATGGGAAATGCACAGGCAGTTAATTTTAAAAGGGAAACCATCCAGTTTGAAATAATCTTTCTCTGTTTGAATTTCTTCTACTTGACCTTCTAAAAATGTCTCAGATTCAGTTCATTTAGTCCACCTGCATTATTTATCTTTCATTCAACTTTAATCTTGAAAACAAATCTGGGGAGGATTTTTGGTGAACATTTGTTTCCTTTCATACTTCTGGCCCTCAGTTTTGAGGTGATTAATTTAGAGACATTAATAACCTTTATATATTTGCCCTTTCAAATTTCAAAGTTTTTCATCTTTTTTCCTTAAGTATTTTCAGGGAGTTTGGAGTATTTTTGCTTCTAGAAATAAAATATATAATGTTTTGCAATGTCAGTTTATATTAATGTTTCCAAAAGAATTCTATGCTATTTTGAATGCTATGATTCTCTTATAGTAATCTATCTAATTTTCAGCTATAGTAAAATTCATAAGAAAGAGGAAATGAAATACAAAAGCTAAACTGATGAGTGCAGAAGAGAAAGCATTTTGCAATTGACTTGGTTCAAGGAAATGAAAGTATGCAACCAAACTGCATTAGAATTTTATGTTCCACACTAAATATTCAGAAGATTCTGCTGATATTAATTTTGTGCTGGCATATATTTTGTGGGGGTACATCTATGTAAAATATTACTAATTAGGTAACACTTCGATAATATTAAAATCTATTAGAAGTAATTTTGTGCTAGACAAAGCATTACCATTATTCCTTATAAGAGGTATGTGCTATACACTTTAAATTATTAAAAAATTGCTTGTCTTTAAAATACAAACCCATAATTAATTAATCTAACTTTATGATTTTGTCAATACAATTGGACCCATAGAGTATTCTCTTTCTTTGATCACTGTCTTTCAATGAGAATCTTTCTATTAACTTTTTTTAAAAACTTTTTTTTTTTTTTTTGCAGTACTGGGGATCGAACTCAGGACCCTGCGCTTGCTAGGCAAGCGCTTATTCCACTGAGCTATATCCCCAGCCCCTCTTTCTATTAACTTGTTACTCAGCACCATAGCCCACAGATGGATGCAAGTTTTATAAGTAATTGAATGAAACATTTTTATGATGTATCTTTGAGAAAAGCAGAGACCGTATGTGCAGTATAATATGTACAGTCTGGATAGGGACCAGACTGAGTTGGTGGACTACTGTCCTCACAAATACATTCTTTTGGGGGTTTTTTGAAACAGGTCTCACTATGCAGTTCAGGCTGGCCTTGAGCTCACTCTGTAGCCCAGGCTGGTCTCAGACTTGAAACAATCCTCCTCCCTCAGTGTCCCAAGTGCTGGGATTACAGGTGTGTGCCACCACGCCTGGCAAACAATACACTCTCTCTTTTTTTGGTACCAGGCAAGTGCTTATGCCACTGAGCTATATCTCCAGCCCAACAAATTTTTTATACTTCGATGTTCTTTTATACTGGCAATTGAACTCAGGACCTTACTCTTGCCAGGAGTTACTTGTGCTAATGAGCTATATCCCTGGCTATTGTCCTCACAAATAAACTTACAGCTCCAAAGTAAATAAGTAGAGAGCATGCTTCAGTCTCCCTGCCAAAATGGTTCCAGAAGCCATGATAATAGCCATAACTGTTGAAAGACAAAATTGTGCACAATTGTGTATAGAAGATAACTTTACATTTATCATTTCTAATCTGTATGTGGAATGTGAAAACTTATACCTTTAAATATCTCAGAGATGCTGCTACTGACCTCATAAATTCTAGATATTTGCCTGTCCACAAAGTCTCATCCATTCACTGAATCACAGTGTATGTACTAGAATGCATTAAAAAACATAAAGATATAAAAATGAGTGTTCTAAACCAGAGTTTGGGAGAACATCATTGTAATACCTGACCCGGGTTTTAGAGAAGTATTTTGGACACTCTCAGGGGCCAAGCTGAGTCCAGAACAGCTTTGGCAGCCTCAGTGATCATGCTCCGCCTCTCCACACCCTTGCAGGGGCCAAGGGTGAGCTATCCCCAGTCCTCAACCAGTGTGGGAGCCAGACTGAGCCCCAGACAGCTTCAGTGGCATAGGTGACTATGCACTGAGCCCTCCCCCACAAGCATGGGAGCCAGACTGAGCCCTGGACAGCTTCAGAGTCATAGATGACCACACCCCCGCCCCTTCCACACTGGCATGGGCGTGGGGCTGAGCACCAGAAAGCACTGAGAGCCTTGGTGACCACACACCCACACCTCCCCCACCAGCGTGGGAGCCAAACTGAGCCCAGGAAAGCTTCAGGAGCATCAACGACTGTACTCTGCACCCACACCCATCACGGGAGCCACGCTGAACACGAGGGACTTTAGGGTCCTTCCTGCCCACTCCCACAGCATCCTGTGAATGAGGCAGAGCTCCAGGAAACCTCTGGGTCTTGGAAAATGGCAAAACAAAGGAGAAAAATGCAATCTCAGACCTCCACCCAAGCAGAACAAATACAGGAGACATTGACACAGAAGAGTTTGGAAGTCATGAAATTTCTGAAATTATAGCAGCTGAAGTAAAGAACAACTCTATCAGGCCAAAGAAGACATCAGATCAGAAAAAATCCTTCAAGTATAAAAAAGAAATGAAAACAATAATGAAAGAATTGCTCAGCACATTTAAAGAAGACAAAAAAAAAAAAAAAGAGGAGCATAGAAAAATGATGGAAACCTTGAATGAACAATATAGGAAAGAACTAGAATGCATGAAACAGATTCAAATAGATACCCAGGAAATTAAAACTTCCATCAAAAGCTGGCAAAACTGCTTGAAGAAAGTTGAAGATAGACTTTTAGACCTTGAAGACAGCTTTCAGCTAATGATCATGAAATGATCTCTTAAAAATAACAAAGAACCAGCTAATAACCATTAACAGCTGCAAGATGATGCAAAGAAAAATAATATGATTAATAGTTGTCAAAGAAACGGCAGGAATCAAATGACACAAAAGGGCTATTTGCAGAAATAATAACAGAAAATTTCCCAAGCATGGAAAAAGAATCTGACATAAAACTAAGTGATGCATATAGAACTCCAATTACGCATAACCAAAAAAATTTTACACCCAGACATATAATAATTAAGATTCCCAAACTTCAACAAAACTGAATATTAAAAGCTGTGAGAGAAAAGAAATAGATCACCTATAAAGGAAAACCCATCAGAATCACAGCAGATTTCTCAACACAAACCATCAAATCAAGAAGAGCTTGGAGTGAAGTATTTCAGGTACTGAAACTGAAAGACAACAGCTTCCAACCCAGATTGAAGTACCTGCAAAACTATACTTCAAAATTAATGGAGAAATAAAATATTTCCACAATAAAGAACTGAAGAAATTCATGAGTGTCAAACCAACTCTAAGAAGAGTAGTAAAAGATATCCTAGAAAGAGATAAAAATGACCACAATTTCAAGAACAACAATACAAAGGAACCACCAAGTAGAGCAAACAATTAAACAGAGTGAAAAATGAGGAAACAACAGCAAGAAAATAACATGACAAAGATAAGCTAGTATATATCAGTTATAACCATCAATATAAATGGTCTCAATTCGCCAATCAAAAGAAGTAGATAGGCAGAGTGGATCAAGAAACAAAATCCACCAATATGCCGTATACAAGAAACACATTTAATTCAAAAGGAAATTCATAGACTCAAAGTCACAGGATGGAAAACAACACTCCATGTGACAGGAACCCAGAAAAAAGCTGGGGTAGCTATTCTGTTTGCAGACAATGTGAACTTCAAAGCAAGAACTATCAAAAGAGATAAAGATCACTACATGCTTGTTAGGTTGAAACCGTAAGAGGAAGAGATAACAATAATAAATATCTATGCAACAAATATAGGAGCACACAACTATATAAGACACGTTTTAACAGACATGAAAAATCACATAAGCAGTAACACAGTCATAAGAGAGGATTCTGACATCCCACTGTCACAAAGATCAACTAGACAAAAAATCAGCCAAAAAATAACAGAACTAAACCAAACTTGTGAACAAATGGATGTAGTAGACCTTTACACAGTGTTCCACCCAACCACATCAGAACACACATTCTTCTCAGCTGTATGTGGGGCATTCTGTAAAATAGACCATATACTAGCTCATAGAACACGCTTAAGTAAATGCAAAGGAATTGAAATTATCCAATGCATACTATCAGACCATAATGCAATGAAATTGGAAATTAATGAAAAAAGAAATTGCAAATCTCAGGCTGGGGATATAGCTCAGTGGCATAAGCCTGGCAAGCATTAGGTCCTGAGTTCAATCCCAGTACCACACACACAAAAAAAAGAAATGCAAAAACTCAACAAACACATAGAAATTAAATAACACCCTCCTGAACAACCAATGTGTCACAAATGAAATTAAAGAAGAAATTAAACAATATTTACAATCAAACAAAAATGTAGATACAACATACAGGAACCTGTGGGACACAATGAAAACATTTCTCAGAGGGAAATTTATAGAGGTGAATTCCCACATCAGGGAAACAGAACAAGCACAAATAAACAATCTTATGCTGTACCTCAGGCTTCTAGAAAAAGAAGAACAAGTCAATCCTAGAGCACAAAGAAGACAGGAAATTATAAAGTTCAGAGCAGAAATTAATGCAATGGAGACTAAGAAAACACTACAAAGAATTAATGGATCAAAGAGTCAATAAAATTGATAAATACCTAGCCAACCTTATCAAAAAAGGAAACAAAAAAGTCTCATATTTATGCAATAAAGAATTGAAGGGATGAAATCACTACAGATCATGTAGAAATTTAGAAGATCATCACTACCTATTTTGAAAACCTTTACTCTCATAGGATGAAAAATACAGAGGAAATGGACAGATTCCTAGATATGTATGAATTACCAAACCTGAATCAAGAAGATCTAAAAATCCTGAGTAACTCAATATCAGCCAGTGAAATTAAAAATGTAATTAAAAAAACTTACCAACAAAGAAAAGCCCAGATCCAGAGGGATTCACAGCTGAATTCTACCAGAAATTTAGAGAAGATTTAACATCAGTTCTTCTAAAACTCTTTAATGAAATTGAAAGGGAAGAAATCTCCCTAACTCATTCCTGAAGGCAAGTCTTACCCAGATACCAAAACAAGAGAAAGACCAAACCAAAAAAAGAGAGCTACAGGCCAATCTCCCTAATGAATATAAATGTGAATATTCTCACTAAAATACTGGAAAACAGAATACAACTAATCATCAAAAAGATAATACACCATGATCAAGTGGGATTCATCCCAGGAATTCAGTGATGGTTCAATATACATAGATCAATTAATGTAATTCACCATGCCACAGAGCCAAAGACAAAAATCATATGATCATCTCAATAGATGCAGGAGAAGCCTTTTTTAAAGTTGAATACTCATCCATGATTAAAAATCCTAATTAAAAACCCTGCAGAAAATAGAAATAGATGGATTTACCTCACTCTCATAAAAGCCATCTGTGACAAACCAACAGCCAACATCATATTAAGTGGACTAAAGCTGAAAGCTTTCACTTTAAAATCAGTAATAAGAGTAGGATGTCCACTATCACCTCTCCTATTCAATATAATTCTGGAAATATTAGCCAGAGCAATTAGATAAGAGAGAGAAATAAAAGGAATAAGGATAGGAAAGGAAGAAGTGAAATTATCATTATTCACAGATGACCTGATACTCTGCACAGAAGACCCCAAAAACTCCATAAAAAGGCTTATAGATTTAATAACCAAATAGAGTAGTGTTGCTGGATACAAAGTCAATACTCAAAAGTCAATAGCATTCCTGTACACAAACAACAAGCAGTCTAAAAGAGAAATTAGGGAAACCACACCTTTCACAACAGCATCTAAGAAGATGAAATACTTAGGAATCAAACAAAGGAAGTAAAAGATCTAGACAGTGAAAATTACAATACTCTGAAAAAAGAGATCAATGAACATTTCAGAAAACAGAAAGATATTCCTTGCTCTTGGATAGGAAGAACCAAAATTGTGGAAATGGCCATACTACCAAAACTGTTATACAGATTCAATGCAATCTCAATTAAAATAACCATTAGTATACTCACAGATCTAGAGAAAACATTCCTAAAATTCATCTGGAACCAGAGAGGCCGAGAATAGCAAAAGCAATCCTGGGAAACAAAGGCAAGTCAGGAAATATCACCATCTCTGACTTGAAATTACATTACAAAGCTCCTGTGATAAAATCAGCATGGTACTGGCAAAAAACAGACCTGTAGATCAGTGGAACAGATTAGAAGTTACAGACACAACTACAAACACATTCAGCCCCTTTATCTTTGACAAAGGGGCCAAACATGTCCACTGGAAGATAGTCTCTCTAATAAATGGTGCTAGAAAAACTGGCTCTCCACATGCTGAAGAAACTAGATCATGTCTATCACTGTGCACTAAACTGAAGTTAAAATGGATCAATGATATAAATATTAAAACAGCAACACTAAATCTACTGGAAGAGGAAGTAGGTGAAAATCTTGAAGACATAGGGGTAGGCAGAGATTTCATGAACAAAAACCAAACTGCATGGGAAATACTTCAACGAATTAACAACCATGATCTCATCTTATTAAAAAGTTTTTGCACATCAGAAGAAATCACCAACAAAGCAAAAGGAAAAACTATGATTTCGGAAAAAAAATTTAGCCAATTGTCCCTCAGACAGAGGACTTCTATCTAGAACATAGAAAGAATTAAAAAAAACAAGCCTCCCAAACTCAAAGACCCAATCCAAAAATGGGCATCTGAGATGAATACATATTTCTCAGAAAAAACTACAAATGGCAAATAAATATATGAAAAAAAGTTCAACATCATTGGTCATTCAAGAAATGCAAATTAAAATAACTCTGAAATTCCATCTCACCCTAGAAAGAATGTCTATCATCAAGAAATCAATCAAAAAAAATGCTGGGGTGCTGTGGGGGGAAAAGGAGCATTTCTCCACTGCCAGTGGCAGTGTAGATTGGTGGAAACACTATGGAAATCACTGTGGAGATTCCTCACAAAACTAGGACTAGAGGTGCTACTTAACCCAGCTGTTCCCCTTCTGGGTACTTTCCCAGAAGAATTAAAAACATACCACAGATATATATGGGCACCCACATTTATAGCAGCACAATTTATCATAGGTAATTCTTGGAAACAACCCAAATGCCCATCAACTGAGGAATGGATAAAAAGATGTGGTATTTTTATACAATGAAGTATTATTCAGCTATAAAAAAAGATAAACTCAAGGCTTTTATAGGTTAAGTGGATGCAACTAGAGACCATACTCATAAGTGAAATAAATCAGACTCACATGAATAAACATCATATTGTCTCCCAAGTGTAAGAACCTGAAAGAGTAAATAAAACCCAAAATGTACAAGAGACATTCTGAAAAGGACCAAAATTGCTCAAAGGAAGGAACTACTGGGATGAGGGAAAGGAGAAAAGGGAAGAAAGCAGGAAGGGAAAGAAAATATACAGAGAGAAGGATAGCTGGGATGTCTGGTGGTTTGTTGAAAGAAAATTTGATGCTTAAATTGTTTTATTTTCATCAATTTTGCATGGTGACCTGCACAACTAATCTGAGGACAACAAAATGCAATGTAACAACACTTGGTGAATTCCCACCATCTTGTTTGATGAAGTTCCATATGGTTTCTAGTACTGCTTTTTAAGTCATTTTTTCTTCTCTTTGATGGTATGATCAATCTTGCATTCTTATATCTGGTAATCTGAGCAACTTTGTTGACTGTAGCAATATGTAATATAACAGCCGTTGTTAATTCCTATCATTTTGTTTTGAAACCCTGTATCATTTTTATGGTTTTTGCTTTATTCTGTCTATGTTGTTATTTTATTATTTATTTATTCTCTTTATAATAAAAAACAACAAAAAAGAAGTATTTGTTCCTAATTATACTATGTTTAGACTACTCAGATTGATCACCACAGATGTGAGCTAGCAATAACACTAAGAACATAAATAGTTAAGATAAAAAGAACACAGGTTTTAAACTGACCATCTGGCCCTCCATCTCAATTCTGCTATACAGACTTGGGTGAGTTGTGTAACACTAACCTTCCTCTGTAAGCCAATTGTGCTCGACTAGAAAATGTGTGATAGTTACTGCTTTGTGGTAGGCTACCAATAAGGAAGGAGTCTTCTTTCTGAGTACATTTCAATTGTTTAAAAATACCCATAATAGTGCAGTGATAATACAGGTGCATCACATATAATTGTTAAAGCTATTTTCAAACATAAATCTACTTTTGAAGTTACTAGAATTGTCATCACAACTATTACTGATTTTGCCTTGTCATAGAATTTCATCATCAGGAAATCATTATTTCTAAGAAGTTGATAGCCACTCATTTGCCAGACTTGCTTACTCTACCAAAGGGAGAGAAGAGCAACAGATTCTGCAATAGACTCCTGCTTGGGGCTCAGAATCTGTGTAGATTGTGTGTTATCTGTGAATAAATCCTAGGGTAATCACATAAATGGTCATATGCTCTGTCCTCAGTGACACTGATCTGCAGTGAATCTTCTGAAAGACAGTGTCATTTTCCATCTTATCTTTGAGGTACAGGTGAGGTCATCAATATGAAGAATGGATTTAGGTCCAGAAAATTCTTTGCACAGTCCCCAGAACTTGACCTCCCAGCCTCTCCAGGTCCCTCCTATGCTTGTGACATGGTATAACTAACCCCTGTGCCACGGTCCTGCATCTCTGTATTCCACTTCCCGCAAGAGTTCTCCCTATGTTAGCAGCTCAAAATACTGGAGGCTTCTCTTAGCTACTTTCCTCATTGCTAAGACAAAATACCTGGCACTCAGAGTTAAAGCAAGAAAGGTTTATTTGGCTCAGTTTCTAGAGATTTCAGTCCAAAGTCAGCTGGCTCCTGGCAGAGTGGCATGTCAGAGAGGCATCACAGAGGAGAAACAGTTCACCACAGAAGCCACCCAAAGCAGCCAAGCAGTAAGCCCAAGCGACCTTAGCAGCTTCTTTCTGCTCCTTTCATCTTCTATCAAGGCTCCCGCCAACCAATCAGTGGACTGATTTAGTAATCACACACCCTTAATCCTGTCATCACACACCTCAGATCCATACATCGGGAAAAGCCCCCGCCTACAACTGCATGAGGCCTTGGGCGCCATCTAGACAAGGTCCTAAAGAGGCTTCTTGTATTAGGAGAGAGGCAGGGAGCCAAAACTGTGCACCTGAGGAGGAAGAGATGAGATAATAAAAACAGAAACAAAGGTGAATATGCAAGAAACTGATCAAAATTTTTGAGACATATTCTTGGCTTTGCTCACTCCTTCAAGGCATGCTAGAAAACCAAGTAAAAGACTAGCGTTACTATTGATTCCAGGTGGAGCTCTTTTGCCAGTGGGCACATTCTGGTGTTGATCGCTGCTGCGGATCATGTAGCGACAGACTGTCAATGTGCTCATCCTGTTGCTGCTAGCCACGAGAAAACACCGAGGACTGAGAGTTTACCAAAGCTTGCTGTTGCAGCTCGCGTGTGCTGCTCCCCACTGAGCATGAGCTGTGTGAACTACATACATTCTGGCTTCTGCTTTGGTTCAGGCATTAGCAGAGTACAGCTGGAAATCAGAGGAAGGGAGGAGAAAGAGGACAGGTGCTTGGCACCTGGGCCCCTTCCTCACAAGACCCCTTGGGATGGCTGGATCCTCTGCTGGAAGATCCCCGAACCTACGTCCTTCCGCTGCATGTCTCTGTCTCTCCTGGTTTCTGGTACCCAAAAATGTCCCCTCATCCCCTCAGGCTCAGAAGTTATAACAACCCCACTCCCCCAGCTCAGGCATGTGTTCTATTTCTATGGTTCCCTTCCGCCATCCACACCTTCATAATTATTCTCTTTATTAATGAATTTCTTCAAACTATCAAAAATTGAGTGCACCATCTGCTGTCGAGCTGGGCACTGACCAACAAACCAGTCACACAACTTTGTTATTATCTCACATCAAAGTCCCTAGGAATCTAGCGATGAGGCAAAAAGAAGCAAAGGGCCTTGCTGTGTGTAGTCTCTTAGAGGCTGGAAGTCTCTAACTTAGGGATGCAGGATCTGTTTGGCTAGAGTCCGAGAGACTGCGTTCAGTCCACATGGGATTTCATGATCCTTCCTGCCCCACCTTCTCAGATGCAGAACCTGCTCAGCTGCCCTTGGGCTTTCTTGCTATCACCTTGAGCTCCTGCGGCAGGACAGTGGGGGGAAATCAAACCTGCCACTCTGTCCTTCCAGCTTGGCTGCACTGGGGCTTCTGCTGAGGGTGAGGGCTCAGTAACCATCTGCAAAGTCACTGGGAAAGGAGGGATCCCTAAATTGAGGAGGATCTCCTTTTTCCTCTGTGTGTGTGTGTGTGTGTGTGTGTGTGTGTGTGTGTCTGCGTGTGTCTGCGTGTGTCTGCGTGTGTCTGTGTATTGTTTGTGGCTTGAGGTAGTTTGCATGTTTGCTTTTTGAGACTGGTTCTCACTAAGTTGCCCAGCCTGGCCTCAATCCTGCAACCCTTTTTAATTGACTCTGTGTCCTTTGAGAAGCTCCAGCCTTTAAGAATGGCACAAGGCATGACACAGACATCCTTCTGAGTTTATTTTGTCCAGAAAAAGCTCTCTGTAGAGAGTTACCATTAACCCTATCACCTTGGAAAATCAACCTGGGACTTTTAGGGCAGAAACTGTCTTGGCTATAGCATGGGCTGCTGGGGTCACTTCCTCCTACCATATTAGTTTGTTTTGCTCCTGAGAAATCTCCTTGCACTAGGGACAATATCTCAGATACTGGTGAGCTCCCAACACTTAGCACCAGATCTGAGATCTACAGCCTAAATATGTTCATTAGATCCCTAAGTGGAAGAATGAATGACTTGTTGAGTGGCTATTTGCATAGTATATGCATACCCTGACCCTTCTCACAATTTCTTCCTTCTTTGGAGACCAGAATCATGGTTTAGTTTTGCTCCACTTTTCAAAGGCTTTCAATGTGTCTCATCAGAACAAATTACCTTTCTACCACAGCCTCTTCAAGCTTATATTTTGTCAGGTGTTAGTCCATTTTCTGTGGCTGTAACTGAATAACTGAAGCTGCACAATTCATTTAAAAAGATATTTATTTAAGTCACAATTTTGAAGACTGAAAGTCCAAGATTAGGTGGTCCCCACTATGTGGCCTCCATACACTGGCTGACAGTGGATGGTACCATAATGGTAGGAGTACAAGCAGAAAAAATTGCCTGGGAAGACAGAATACCAGAGAGATAGGCTCTAGGCTTGTTCTGTTGACAGAACTTGTGTGTCTTGGTGAAAGAACTACAGCAATCCTTTCTGAGGCAACTGTCCCCAAGGACCCAACATCTTGCAGTAGATTCCAGATTGAGGCCACTTTATTGATTGCAGATTTTTAGCAGTTTGTAAGGGCTCTCAATGACTTTTATCTACCAGCTAGAGGACCTGATACCTAGGAACTTGCTACTTGATTAGTCTGAGTAATCAGTAGTTCTTGAGAAATTTTTAACATGGCAGTTCTCACTTTCATTCCAGTGTACCATCATTTCACAAGCTCCAATGTGGAGAGCAGTAAGAGTGCCCCACAAGAAACTGGAATACAGCTCAATGGCAGAAGTATGTGCCTACTCATTGATGACTGTATTTCCAGAGAGCACGCCAACCTGAAATGTAGTACACATGACTAATAGTAAGGGAGCACATGTGTCTGGTGTTTAGCCCTTTCTATGCTTAAAGTTACTTAAAATGTGCAGCAACCTTGTGTGGTGGCCAGAAATGAGGGCAGAAGGTGCTAAGGAACATGCTGAAGGGCAGATCACAAACCTACAAGCCTTGAATACATTGTCCTCTGGTCCCATGAGCTGTACATGGACCACTGCGGTTCATTGTGTACCATGGAAAAAAGCAGCAGTCCTTTGTCCTCTCCAGAGAATGATTTCCAAACCCAGAGACCCACCTTCAGTCAAAAATTTTAAACAGAGAACAGACAGCTAAGATTCTTGAAATACTAGAGTAGTAAGCTTGGAGGTCCGTCTTTAACAAATACAACCACCTCAAAAGCAATAAAAAAAAATGTAAAGGCCTTTTGTCTAAGAAAAATCCCCAGTGGTTCTTGGGCCTGTCAGTGCAGTAACTCTAGTATGCTGCATGAGACGGTTGCGTGACCGTTGAGGGTTGGGAAAGTCATGGAAAAGAAATCACAGTCCCTGTGATTTCACTTGGTATTTTGTTGAATGAACTCCCACAGAAACTCTAAAAACATAAAAGGTGAACAGATCCAAACACAGTCTGTCTTCTTCCCTGTCCTTACTGTGTCTCTTCTTATAAGGATTTAGGTGCCATCCTAGTTCAGTGAACCTCATCTTAACTGGATACATCCACAAAGACCCTAATTCTAAATAAAACCACATTCAGAAGTTCCAAGAGAACATGAGTTTTGGAGGCCACTATTCTCCTACAAGCATTAATAATAGCTATTCTTAGCTTGCCACTGACAACCAAAGGAAGGGTTCTAATTTGAATTTCATATTGGAAATCCAGAACGTAAATATATGCTTCATCTTCCAAAACAAGAGTATAAAATAGACTATGTCACAGAGCCTTTTGCGAGACAGAAAATAGTTTTATGTGCAAATTTGGAAGTTGAAATGTTCTTCTTTTGGCTTCCAGAAAAATCACATGTTAAACAAGGAGCTCAAATGGGCACCTGATGTTCTGCTGGAGTGGCTGGCTGTACTGAGAATAAATGCTGCACCAGCTACATACCACGCAATGCATTTGGAGCATCCGGACTCAGCCCTGCGCTGATCATAATACCAAGGATCTGTGTGTGCACAGCTTGCTTTGGTTTTCCAAAAAGCACCTTTGGCCTCTATGCACTTATAACGGCAGATGACTCGGTTGATTTCTGTGGGTAGTTCATTTACCCAATTAAACTAAAGTATCATTGAGTCAACAGCTCATCTAATTAGCGGACATAATACAGCAAACACAACTAATTTGGTTATCCTCAATGCCACAGCACTTTTTGTAAGGCCACCACCAAGGTGCATACAATTAACAACTTGTCTCCCTGAAGGAAGTGTCTGGCCAGACTAAATTATTTCATGGTGGGAGAAGCAATTTGGAAACAGCCGGCTGTGTTGTTATAATAAACAGCCTAAATGTTATCCTCCATGTTTCTTTTGGTGCCTAAATTACCTTTTCTTTCTCTTTCTTCTTTTTTTAAGAGTTCCTTGATTAAAAGAAACATGCCTTTCATCCCATTTTGGTTACATATTTGAAATATCAATACCAAGGTAGCTTCAAAAGCATTTTTAGGGGCTGGGGATGTAGCTCAGTGGAATAATCACCTGCTTGGCAAGCACTAGGTCCTGAGTTCAATCCCCAGTTCTGCCAAAAAAAACTTAAAAAAAAAAAAAAGCATTTAAAAAATAAAACTTACTTAGATTATAGTTTTGTATTCTTATCCTATTCTTGTGTTCCTAAATACAGCTGGTTTTCTGGAGGAATCTAATTTAAATCCCAAATTGATCTGGGGATCCATTAAGCCTTTTTTTTTTCTTAAATAAAGGTAATAATAACATACCCTTCTTTGGAAGCTTCTTTCCTCTTCCATTCCGTGACTCCCCTCTCTGGCTTTTCCGTGCACTTCCCCTAACTGCTCTTTCGTATTCTTCCTCAGACTCCTGCCCTCTTCCCACCCCCACCCCACCAGATTCCGTTCTCTGTCTTTTCAGTTAGGCTACATGTCTGTCCTGAGGGCCACTGTCCAATCTTAGGATGCCTCTCACTGATAACTCACAAATCAGTGTAAAAGCCTGGTATCTCTGCCATGAAATGCATCCATATCTCCACTGGAGACAAGGAGCAGGCTACACACAATGAAGACTTAAACTGTATATAATCAAATGTAATACATGGAAAGAGCTTTAAAGTGCTCAGGGAAGGGCATAACTCTTCACAGCTGGAGCTATTAGAAAAAGCCACAGGAAGAAAAAGGTAAAAAAGGCTGATATGATTTTTTGCAGGTAGAAGAAGAGAAAGAGTATTTCAGAGCAATGTAAGGCGGTGAGAATGTGGAGAGCATGGAAATTAGTAAGAAGGCCACCTAACCTGGCAGAGGGGATCGATCAGGAGGTAAAATTAATAAAAACAACCAGGGAACTGAAAATGTTGAAGGTCATCCAGGAAAGGTTCTAGAAATCCTCGCCCAGGTTGATAAATGTGGCCTGTGGTACGGACGGACAGACCAGCCTGCTGTTAGGGTATGAGACAAATTGCACCAAAGAAAACTAGTTACGGGGCATGTGTGTCAATTGAGGGCATGAAATGAGGAAGATGTGGCAGAGAATAAAGCAAAGCATAAATCCAAGAGATAATTCCAAGCATTCAACAGGTGTCCAAGGCAGATGTAATGTAGGAGATTAACAAGCAGGGGAAAGCTGTGCCTGCAGCGTGATGAAGTAGACAGAGAAGCCAGGAATAGGTTCATTAGCAGCCCTGGCACTGAGAAGCTTTTGGAACCTGAATAAATGTCTTAGCCTTCCTGAGCATCCACAAAACAAGGGAGTTAGACTAAACAACAGTTAAAACTTCTCAACACCTCAAATTTACGTTCAGTGGTGCCCAGAGCAGGCTCATACTTAGAATCAGGTTTATTGTGGTCTTGTCTGCATCTCTGGTCACTTACAGTAAGTTGTGTATGAAGAATGTTGTTACTACTGAAATAAATTGCTGAGTAAGTATTTTACGTGTCTTATTAAGCAACTCTGGAGTCTTAAGAATTAGTAAGAAGAAGACAGTATTCTCCAAATGCATATTTTTTCTACTTGGCAAGAAATTCTTAAATGCAACTCTTCAGGACTCCTGCGTATTTCAACAGTCACTCATGAGCCCTGATTTTAAAGACATTGACTGTCATAACTTAAATAGCCAAACACGTGGTACATGAAGAAGCTGTGCCTAGGGCCCAAAGTCTGTGTTACAAAATGTAAAGGCTCCTGCAAGCTCTTTCAAAATTGTGTCCTCTTCAGTTCATCTCAAAGAGAATACTAGAGCTACCTCCCTTCACTCTTCTATATGTTCCTGTGAGAGGGTCAGAGAAAGAAAGAAGACACTTTGTGCTTCAGCATCTGTTCATTTTTTTTTGCAGGGACATCCAGGTCACCTTACAAGAGGCTTGTATTAATTTTTTATTGTTGCTTTAATAAATTACCATAAAAGCGGTGGTTTAAAATAGATGTGTTCCACACACACGTGATGAAATCAGATCCATTTCTATCACCACACACCAAAATAAAATCAAAATAGATCAAAGACAAATACAAAAACAGAAACACTTAGTCTGCTGGAGGATAAAATAGGTAAAACTCTTGAAGACAGAGGCACGGGAAAGGAATTTCTCAAAAGAATCCCAATTTCACAAGAAATAATGTCAAGAATCAACAAATGGGATAATATCAAATTTAAAAGCTTCTGCATAGCAAAGAAAACAAACAACAGAATGAAGAAACAACCTACAGAAGGGGTGTGGAATGTTACTTGCTATTCCTCTGACAGCTGGCTAATAGCTACAATTTATAAAGAATTCTGAAACAAAAACAAAGTCAGACACTCCAAAATAAAATGCCTAATCAAATGATGGTCGGCTGAAATGAATAGATACCTCTTGGAATCAAAATTTCAATGGCCAGCAAGTACATTAAAAATGCCCAACATCTCTGGCTATCAGAAAAAATGCTAATTAAAACACTGAATTCCATCTTACTCTGGAAAGAATGGCCATCATCATACAATCAAACAGTAACAAATGCTGGTGAGACTGGCTTCTCCACTGTTGGTGGGAGTATAAACTGGTACAACCACAATGGAAATTCCCACAAAACTAGAACTAGAAATTCCATTTGACTCAGCTATTGCCCTTCTAAGTATGTTTCCTAAAGAGTAAAAGACATCATATCACAGGGATCCATGCATACCTATGTTTAGAGCAGCATAATTCCTAACAGCTAAATCTTGGAAGCAGCTTGTATGTCCATGAACAGATGAATGGGCAAAGGAAATGTGGGATTTATGCACTGTGCAGCACTGCTCTGCCATACTGAAGGATAAATTTGAGTCATTTGGAGATAAATGGATGCCTAGTATTAAATGGTCTCATACTATTAAGTGAACTAAATCAGACACACAAACTTAAATATCACATTATTTATGAGAAACTCAAAATATGCATAATTTTTAAAAATAAAAGAATATGAAACAGGGAGATAGATCTTTTGCAAATGAGGCAGAGGTCTAAAAAGGTGGGAGGAAAGAGGGAGGGAGGAAGAAAGGAAAAAAAGAATTAAGACACATTTAAGTTCATGTATCTACTCTGGAGGATAAATATAAACATTATGTACTGAAAATACAGTAAAAAGTAAATAAATATTTAAAAATAAAACTAATAGCATTCACATACAGTCCTGTAGGCAAAAGTCCGACACAGGTATCAGTGGATTAAAATCAGGAGTGGGCAGGCCTGGATTCCCCTCCTGAGGCTGCAGAGATGACAACTTCTACCAGCAGCTCCCTCCTTCCCACTTTGAAAGGAGGTTGACTCTGAGACCATTCACCCTGGTCACTTCTCTCTCTGACCACAGCTGGGCAGGTCCTCCCATTGAAGGGCCCACAAAGGCTCCCCTAGGATATCCAGGAAAAAAAAACTATCAAAAATACTTAATGTAATCTTATCTACAAAGTCCTATTTTCCACGCAAGGTGGTAGGCTGACCAGCTCTAAGGATGTGGATATTTTTGAGCAGCCATTATTCTGACTACCACAGGGACATAAAACTAGCCACAACCATGCATTCATCCTGAAGAAGAGTTTTGGTGAAACTCTGCAGCTGGCAAGAGAAATAGTCTACTAGATATTTGAGTTACAAGTCACTTAGAAGTATGAGCACAACCTGGCACGATTTGTCCCAGTCAGCTTTGCTATTAACATCTGTCACCAAAGCCACAGGAATTACTAAAGAGTCTAAGCCACTGATGCCTATACATGGCCTTAGAAAAGCCAAACCTCTGCAAATACCCTCCTACTTCTTTATACCATCAATATGCAGAAAATGGGGCTTATTTAGCAGAGCTTACTATGATTAATGAGGGAAACTTGGTCAAGGAAAAGGCATCTTTCTCCTCTCTAGATTTCCCAACACGTTACTATTTTGTTTATTTTAGACTATGTTTTGAAACTCTTGGGAATTTCAAAGTTATATTTCAACCTCTTGACTCAACATCTCAAAAGGATATTTCTGACATTTAAAATAATGTAAAAATATTTTAAGAAATATTACAACAGATTAGTATGTGACATAATAATTAATATCAGAAAAATTGTCCCAAAACAGACACAGGCTTAATTTCTGCCACACCTGGAAATCTGCTTTTGGGAAACAGATAAGGCACAGGGCATTGGAAGATGTGTTTAACAGGCCAGAAGAAGAAAGATGTAAAGTCATCCTTTCTATTGACTCCTGAATTTAGGCTACCTAAAATATTCTCTGACTATGCCAACATTCTTTTCTTTTTACTTTTCCATTTGTTTTCAGCTTGTAAAACGGTATGAAATTCTACGCATTTAGGTATTGTTTTCCATTTTTAATTTGCATGTATTTTCTCTAGTTCAGGAGAAACCTGGTAAAGCAATTGCATTACATAATGCACTGACTTCCACTAAATATCTAATAACGATGAGTGCAGAGCTTTTAAAAACTTGTTCTATTCAAAGCAATCATCTACAGTGATCTTTTATTAAGATTGCTAGTGGAGTACATGAAGCAATCAATAGCTCTTCCAGGCATGACAAAGGTTTTTGTCTTTATTTACAGTAATTATTTTAGGAATGTTCACAAGGTAATAGAAAGAAGTGATTGCCAAAAAGGAAGTTACCTTAAGTTCAACCTGGAGTTTCTGGCATTGCTGAGGTGTAAACATTCCTTTTATGCTCTGGAAATCATTAGCAAAATCTGTTACCCACTAAAAGCCCTAGGTGGCAAAGGTTGTGTGTTGTTTTGCTGTGCAAATTGGGCAAAGTCTGAGCACTTCCCCTGTTTTGTAAACTGTGTTATAGGGCAGGAAATAAACTGAGCTGCTTCTGCAGAAGCTGGAACTCAAAAGAGCAATGCAATCACAAGGAGGTGACCAGGACCTACACCAGTGGCAGAACAGGTGATATAATCTTATGTGGACACCAATCTTATCCGATGTAGATATGGTCACACAGGGTCTAAGTTGACACCTGCATTAGAGAATAAATCAATATAATTCTTCTTTTTGAAAATACTTTATTGAGGTGTGACACACAAAGCTGTACATATTCAATGTGCACAACTTGAGTCTGAGAAGCTGTCACCACCATCAAGGCCATAAATACATCCATCACATCCTAAAGTTTCATCAAAACACTGCCCTGGATGACCTCTCATCATCCGGCAGAGTCACTTTTAATTCAGAGTCTTAAGTGAAATATGCTTGATATGTAACAGTATGTATGTGAGTGTGTATATAGATGTATATATCGTAAAAATAGGCAGGAAAATTCTCAGAACAGGTCACCCAGTTGTCAAACTGCTTATTTATTTTTGTTTAATCTCAGCCATCAGATCTGAGGAAGTCGTAAATACTGTACATCTCTTAAGAATCTCTCCTATGCTCCTCTACACTTCTTTCACCTGATTTAACCAGTTCTCTGTCTGCTCTCTTTTCTGTTTCACAGTTCCATACCTGGAGCACGCTACTTGCATTCCCTATGGCAATGTGCTTTCCTTTGATTCATTGCTGGCTTCTATGCAGCCTGGAACATGGTGATCATTTTCCCTCCTGTTGCTCTCTCTGCTGTAGCCAGTGATGTCCACTGGGTCAAATCCAGGGTCTTTTCTCTTGTTTCTTTTCAGATTCTCTTCACCTTCTTGGCTATAATATTTTTCTTACTCTTCTACCACCCACTCCTTGGGTATCTCACACTCTTGGTATTTACCATGGCTTCTTAGGGCTTTTAGGAAAAGGCCTCTTGGGTTTTATTTGCCTACACTTGCTTTTCCATTTTCTGCTTTCTCTCAAAAACCATAACTGGGTGAACCCAATTTTTGATTATTTTTCTCATTAAATTGTTTGTGTCTTACTATCTATATGTAGGTGACCTCAACCATCTTTCACTCACTATCCAGTTCAGTGATTTTTGTAAAATGCACCACAGATTTTTGTGTTCTATTTTTATCTCCCTCCAAAAGAATTATTTCCTTTATGTTATTGTAAAAGGGACTGGTCTAAGATAGTTTCAGCTACAGAAAAAGAAAATAGCACATACACCTAGTTAAGAGCTATTTCGAGCTATGCAGTTAGTTAAGGTTGGAAATGTAAAAGCAAACACAGGAACAAGGATAAAAAGTTAGGGTAACAAGGGACAGACAAGGACCCTTCTTCCCAGAAAGAAGCCTCTGACACAGACTATGCTAACTTAGTTGACAGCAACTCTGTACCTCTCAGCTGGACTTGGAAGAACATAGAAATGCAAAGTAACTGGTTTCCTTTAAACCCAGTTTCTTTTAAACTTGGCCTGCTGAGAAAATGCTTTTCTTTGGACCCTATGTTATAAAGCCTAAAACCCAACTGATTATTCTAAACTCCCAGAGCCACCTATTTGAAACAAGTTCCCAATCTCTGCTTATCTATGTAAGACCAAAACAGAGAAAGCAGCTCAAAAAACTTCCCTGTTATCTGCGGGGTAAGGTGGCACATGCCTATAATCCCAGCCTTTGGGAGGCTCAGAAAGGAGGATCACCACGAGTTCAAGGCCAGCCTGGGCCACAAAGTGAGTTCAAGGCCACTCTTAATTGCACAGTGAAACCCTATCGCAAAAAGACAAAAAAAAAAAAAAAAAAAAAAACCTTCCCCCAAAAACCAGGAGCTATTTTTCTTATTATTATTTCCAATACACATTCTCCTACATTTTCCTATTTTTCACAATTTCATTCTTGTACTTCATGAAACAATGAGCTCAGTTTTATACAGCTTGTACAGAGTCAATTATTTTATTACTAAGTTTTCAAATCCTCTGTATATGGATAATTTAAGGTCAATTTCAGTATCTGATGCTCCAGATTTAACATTTATATCACAGAGTCTGAGAACTTCCTCAGTTCTCTGACACATCTTGCAAGAACTGAGATATTTTGGCAGAAACCGATGGTATAGCCACAGAAAGGTGACTAGAACAAACAGACAAAAGGGAAGGGCTCCAAGCTGGTCCACAGTGCATACAAATACATATGTAAGTGTTTTAGAAAATTACCTGATGTCTTAGTTACTTTTCTCAATGCTGATTCAAAAATACCCAAAACCCACAAGTTCAGGGAGGAAAGGTTTATTTAGCTCACAGCTTGTAAAAGTTTCAGTTCATAACTGGCTGGCTCCAAGACAGAGTAGCACATAGCAAAGAGATATCACAGAGGACAAACAGTGCATGGCAGCCAGAAGGTAGCAAAACAAGCCAGGGGCTTTAACAGCAGTTTTCTGCCCTTGTCTCCTATCCAGACTACTCAGGGTGGCAGCACTCACACCCTTAATCCAAGTACTCTTGGGGCTTGCACTGCAGCATGAATCGATTCCAGCAGCACACATTCTAGATCCAGCCACCTCTGAAAAACTTGCCTATCACCGCATGAGCTTTGGGGGGCATCTAAACACAAACCATAACATGTGAGAAAGAACTTTCTAGAAAGAATGGGAAACAAATTATAAAGGCCCTTGAAGAGCAGAGTGGTGGAAGGAAATAACAGCACATTGTTTTCAATCAGTACTCAGCAGACATGTCTTAACTAACCAGTCTGTGCAAGATAATATACAGAGAGTACAGAGCCAAAAAATAAGTGCTAGTTTCAAGGACAGATCTCTACCTTCAGAGTAGCCATAATGTAAACTATAATGTATAAAGGTCTACAAGTTCCCATCTGAGGAGGAAGATGCAGCGTTATATCGGGCTGAGGTGGGTATTCAGAGAGAATCTCAAAGGAAATTGACACAACTGTATTTTATTTACCTTTGACAGTACCTTGAACTAAAAAATAAGGTAAAGCACTGGATGGGCCGGCGGGTGGGGTATGAAATTTGAGTTGCAGTATAATAAAAGGGAATGAATTCAAAAGGCAAGTACTATGGGAGAAATGCATTTTATATGTAGAGAAATCCGTGAGCAGAGCCTGTAAGATAGGAAGTCAAGCAAAGTGTTTAGGGAAGAATAAAATGCTCAATTTGAAGCTTGAAAGGAGATAGTCAACAAATTGAATCTAAAAAGGTGATTTAAGGCCTCCAGAGCTGGAGTCCAAAGGCTGAAGCCAACTGCTGGAATCCATTCAGGAGTAGCAGCTTTTGAAATACTCAAATCTTCAGCACCAATTGGCAGCTCATGCAGTCATAAGCACTATAAACAATACCATTTGGTGATAGAAATTCCAATACAAATGCATAGTTTTCACTGCTACTGTAAGGTCATTGCACCAAGCATTTGTGAAATGGGGCTCTTGTCACACATTTCAACATCTGAGACACCTCCAACATGTCTGTGGCTCCAGCCAACATCACCCGCCTGCAAGGCTTCCTTCACATTCCTCTAAGGCACCTGTACTCCAGGGAAAGCACCAGTCCATCGTCATCCTCAATCTGCCCTTGCTGCTGCTTCCAAGTGGTTTCTTTTTCCTTGGATTATTATCAATGTCTTGTAATTCTCATACGTCCTGAGAGCACAATGTTTTAAAAGTTACACATCTGTGTAAATACATCTTTAAAACAAACCCTTAGACTGAGGAAGCACAAAGTATCTATTTATAACTTTTCCTATAACTATCATAAACATGCTTCTCTGAATGTGCAGCAGAACAAAGGAAAGATGAGATTTATAACAAATCTGAGCCTATGTTATCTATGGATTTGATGCAAACATTAGGACTGCCCTAAACATCTTCTGGTATAAGAGTCAGTATACAATGCAACAGGCAGTGTGCATTTGGGGACTGAGAAAAAACATTAACTGTTTCTACAGAAATATGAGTGGATTATAGTTAATATAGGCAACATTAGACAGAAATGATGTTCTCAGTGAAATCACTTAAAATTTAACTCGGTACACATTTATATAGTACATCAAAATGGCAACCGTATCTTTTTAAAGGTCAAGAATCACATAGAGAATATTTTAAATTATAATACCAGTTATTATATAATAAAAACAATCTGACATTTTCAGATTTAGTTCAACTTTTAAAAAATGGATAATATGGACATATTGCAAACAAGTCTCTTGGCTTGTGTGTGCACACACGCATACACAGAAATTAGAAAACAACTTTCTAGAAAACTTGCAAGTTTAGCTGTTATCATTTGGATTTGAAATGTCTCCCAACAGCTCATGTACTGATGGTCTGGTCCCCAGTTCAGAGTTCAGAGACAGGGCTTTTAGTAAGTGATTGATCTTGAGGGTTCTGGCCTCATCCCTGGACTAAAACACTAATGGGTTCATGATTTAATGTGTCGTTGGAGGCAGTGGAAATGGAGTAGGCAAAATCTAGTTAGCGAGAATGGTTCTTCCAGGATGTGCCCTTGGGGACTGTATTTTGTCCCCTTTCTCTTTTGCTTCTCAACTACCATGAGCAGGTCTGCTCTGCACTGCCCTCTGCATCAGGACATTCTGCCTCGCCAAAGGCCTGGGAATCATGAAGCCAGCTGACCATGGACTGAGACCTCTGAAGCCATGTCCCCAAATTGGTCCTACTTCTTCAAGCTGATTTCTCATGTATTTGGTCACAGCAATGGAAACCTAATGTCCTATGAACTATGCTCTGGTTTTTATATAAAAATGTTTTTATATTTTAATTGAATATGAAATTGAATAGTTTCATTGAACACAAATTTCAATTCAAGGATACTTTAATGGTTTCTGTGGTTCCCATGAAGGTAGGAAATTATATATGAAATACTCCATCGAATGTAGGATCAGAGCTCAGGAAAAATGATTTCAGAGAACACTGCTTTCATTTGTACAAATTTTATTAAATTTTGCTGAAATGCCTGTGGAAAAAGTCTGGAGTTTACCCCCAATTCTATAAAAATCTCTGGTTGCTCTAATTTGATATGTCATTCTCTGGGTGATGTAATAAAAGGTACAATTCAAGTAAATCCTTTTAAATCTTTGGTTAAGAATAAACATTACATAGAATTAAACAATATGAGGACTGAGGTTTTAAATAATAAGATTATTTGGATCCAGTGATGCCCTAGTGTTAGAACTCAAAAGCAATCAACGTACTGAACAGAGCACATTCATTTTACCAGATCTGTGAAAAGTCTTAGTGGAAAAAAAAAGATGCTTTGGCCAGATGTGATAGTGCATACCTGTAATTCCAGCACTTGGAGGCCAAGGCAGGAGGATCACTGTAAGTTCAAGACCAACCTGGGCTACAAAGTCAAGGCCAGCCTGAACTGCATAGCAAGATCCTGTCTCAAAAAGACAAAAAAAAAAGGTTTTATCCTGAAGCCATTATGGTTGGTGAAAATATTGATTTAACCGAACCTGACTCCACTGTAGTCACTCGATATCTGTCTTTTCACTTTTTCTCCAGGGCTGGAAGATGGCCTTGTACCTAAGAGTAGTTCAATACATTCTATTATGATTAGTGAATGAATGAATGAATGAATAAACCCTAGAAAACAGTAGAACGCTCAATAGACATTTGGACCACTATATTTTACAGATATGGCTTTAGCAAGTGACACTCTATTAAATATATCACTTTCTTCTAGTCTTAAAGAAATGTTTCAATTTTGAAAGGTGGCAATTACAATAAATAAATTAAAAAGATTAAAAACTAAGTAAAGAATCCTAATAAGGGCAAGTGGAGATTCCGAAAGTTAAAGTATTTGATACTTGGCAATAAATTAAATGAAATATTCTATTATTTTTTCACAAAAGTAATTAAAGAATTCTTTTACATTCTTTAAAATCATTGAATTCTAAATATAGCATATCTTTAAAGAATTTTGTAAACAATTGACAAACAGATGCAGAGTATATAAAATTCCAACAGCATTATAAAGGCTGGAAAATTTCATTATAATTGATATTGGGTCAACAAAGGTGGAGGGAAGATTTAATACTATAAACAATATCATTAATGATAGGAAAATTTTCAAATCAGTAGGATCAAAGATCATACTATGGGATATTATTAAGGTATTGATGTCAGATCATGATTTAGACAAAGATATCATCTATCTAGTGGTGTTCATTTTCAAATAAAAAATCATGCTTACAGTTTCTAAAATTGAATAGATGATTCAGTAAACTAGAATGCTTTGATGAACAGTCTCTACTGTATGTTATATTACTTAGATTAGATAGATTTAAAAAGCACAAATATATATATATGTGTATATATATATATATATATATATATAAAAAGAGGAGAATAGTATAGTAGTTAAATGATAGATTAGATATAGATAGATAGATAGATAGATAGGTAGATAGGTAGATTTCCCACACTGGATTTTATATACTTTAAATATCACCAGCCTCATCTAATTGTCCAATCTTCTAAGAGCCTACACAGAAAAGTGAGTGGACAGATGTGAATTAGGAATTAGAAATAGCTTTAATTCAATCACAGATCTGCCATTTACCAACTATGTGGCCTTGGCAAGCTACACCATGAATTGATAACATCTATGTCATAGGGCTATGCTAAAAACCAGTGAACAGAGCTCATGGATGGTGCTCAGTAAAGCACGATGTTTACCCAGTTTGGTGTTGGTGCTTTCTCCACCCTAGAAGAGTCACACTGAATCATAGGCCGGGTTGATCCTGAGTCTAACTCCGTGACCACCATTTTCTTTAACATTCTGAAGGAAAAGTTAAATCATGATCTTGCGTGTGTTTGAAAAGTGAGTAACTTCAACTAGAAGCTTTGTTTTTCCTAAAAACCATTTGGATTTTTCCTACAGTCATTCTGAAGTAAGTGGCGAGAATGTTGACTTAATAGGTCGTACCTGCCGGGAGAAATGCGCTCTCTTAGACACCACTGTATCCTCAAGACCCAGAACAGTGCCTGGAACGTAACAGTCACTCCAGTATCTCATGATGAATGAATCATAGGGGAAAAAGAAAAACACTGAGTTGTTAGCACAAAGAAGCATGACAGATGGGGGCATGAAATTTGATTGCCACTAAAACTAAAATGTTTTATAAATATTAGTTTTCTTCCTTTATTTTTTCTCTATATTTTTATTTAGGAACTAAGCATCCATGTAGTTGTTGGCAGGAAAATGATCTAAATGATCTAAAAGTCAAACATGAAGTATATCCATAACCTGCCAAAATTTAAACTAATATTTTCAAACTAAGATCCACTGGTTGCTCATGCCCTTTACGATAGCAGGGTAGTACTCTTATTTGTTGAAGAGAGAAAATATAATAAAAAACATAAGATTGTACTACACATAACGTCAGCATTACTCAAGGGAAAGCATTACAGGAGTGTGTGCGCGCGCGCGCGCGTGTGTGTGTGTGTGTGTTTACCCCCAAATCTACTTTTCATGATGAAAGAACCGAAAAGCCAGTGAACACGCAGCTGTTGTAGTTTTACTCAGATAACAGGGACCCCCAGTCTGTGTCCTCCCGCCTTCCTTCCTGTGATGCTTCAGGCAGGGTGTGGGGTGCATGGAGGGTGCTATGACAGTGTCCCCACCCTTTGTTCTGCATGCTACCAAATGGAAACTTAAGGAGTTTGAATGATCCCCTCTCTCTCAACAGCACCTGCCTCTCAGAGCTATTGCTTTCCTACAGACTCCTAAGAATGTGAGTTTTATCCTGTTTTCTTCTTTGCATTCTTACTATGAAACATTGAATCTACCTCATCTTCTTCCTTTACTCTGGGAAAAAGGACACTGAGGCACTTTCAAACGTTTCTAAATAGCATCCTATCAACAGTGACAAAACTAAGGGGGTTAGTAGTTACCCCAAAGAACTGGAGGACAAGCATACCCCTTAACCAGAGAGAGAAAGAGACAGAGAGACAGAGAGCATTCTCCCTGCTGCCCAGGCTTGGCATGGGTGTGGGGGTGGAGGACACCAATAGCCCAGAGCATATTCAGAAATCATCTGAGAAGCCTTTTAAATCCGTACAAACAACCCCGGAGCTGAAATATTTGGCAAGCAGAGGAGGAGAGAGAACAAACTAAAATGATCTGACACCCATCCCTCCTCCACCACCTCCACCATCATTTGAGAGCAAGATAGTTTCTAGCTTTTATTTGGATTCCCTCGACTAGTTTGTCTACTGAGAAAGGACTACCTCAATGTAAATTAATGACTAAAAATCCATTTCTGTTTTTCTTTCAAGTGTAAACCATTTTACTCCCAAGATCTAATCATCTCTGTAGAGCTAAGAAGAAATTTCCCAGAGTTCATAGAGACAGAAGAAGACTTCTCCAGCCTCTAAGAGACTGAGTATACAAGTGGGCAGTGGCCAGACCACAGGTAGAGGTAGATCAGCAGCACACAACTCTGTACCCTTCCCCAGAAACCAGTCTCTTGCTTGCAGAAAGAGGCCAGACAGCCAGCCTGCTGGGGCTCAGATTTGCATGAGCCTCTCCCCAGGGTGCAGGTGTTAGAAGTGTGATACCTGGATGCGGCTCCATGTGAAGACCCTGGTTCAGTCCCTAACATTGGGGGGAAAGAAAGGTGAACCCTAGTGGCCAATGAATCAAGGGCCTCAGGGCCCTTGAAAGAGAGTGATGTTGCTCTTGCAAAGCAAGTTAGTTGTTTCTATGAAAGACCAACCTGTCTCTAAATCACTCATCAGCTTCCTGTCTCCCCACATGATTGCTCCCTCTCCAGGTGCTGACCATCATCATGTCACCCATGATGAGATGCCACCAAGGAGAGGTTCAGCAGAGTTAATAGGGCAGCCTGATCTTGGGTTTCCAGCCTCCAAAACTGTGAGCTAACTAAACCTCTTCTCTTTATAAAAGATTCAGCCTCAAGTATTTTATTATAGTAATGCAAAACAGACTAACACAGCCAGATTTCTCACTCTTACCACAACCAAGAAAGCTAAAAACTTCCATAATTATTATCCAAGAATGGCCAGAATTTTACTTGCAGCTGACAGCATTCCTAATTTGGGCCCCCATTTCTACATTAAGGCCAACCAGGCAAAGCCAAATAATGCTCCCAGTCAATCAGATGAAATGCCCTGCTTCTCATTAGCCCACCCTCAGCATCCCTAAGCCAAAAGGCTTCAATCAGAGCACAGCCAAAGGCTTCCTCTTCCCACTAGAAAGCTTCCAGTCCTCTGCCTGCATTTGGGTCTCTGCTAAAATGCACAAGACAGTGGCCAGCTCCCTTGCCACGGCAACCCCTGAATAAAAAGATTTTGCTTTTCTCATTTAGTTGATCTTCATTTATGATCCTTTAACAATCTATAGTCTTCTTACTTTTTATGTTATGTCATTAACAACTTTCACTCTTGTCTTATTTTTTTATTTTCTGAAGGATACTGGGTTATTGCTTTTATTAATTTTACACTAACTCATTAAGCAGGTAAGAGTAGGTATTAAATGAAGAAGCATTCATCTATGTCTCGGGAAGCTCCTGGGTTGGAATGCTGAGGCCATCACAGCGGAGATGTGTCCTCCATAGCTGAACTCATTAGGAAGCAGCTTTGCTGTGTATCACTTTGCAATCACTTTATAAATAGCCCACCCTTCACCCCTTTGTCCAGCTGGGATTATAGCTTGCAACTGCTACCCAGGGAAACCTTACGACAGAGCTTCTCACTGTGTTATTTTGCCTTTATGAATTGCTCTTCTAAGCGCTCTGTTTTGGCTCTCTCATGAATAGTTCCTTGTAGAGTTTAATGTGGAATTGGTACGTTGAGATATAAGCACTATTTAGATTAGTACCAAATACTTATTTTTGAAAAGCATTATAGACTTTTTAAAAATAATAAATTTGTATGAGTAAAAAGAAATAACAGTATAAACCTATTGTTGTCGTTCATGTTGCAGAATTAAATTAATACAAAAATTATAGGTCCTTTTATCTTGTAGGCAAAGCCTTTCAGATTTACACTTGAACAAGTATGTTAAATGTGAAAATGACCAAGGTGATTATTATTTTTTCCTCCACAAATCTGGAAAATTTTTTATCTTTATTTGTAGTAACAATTTAAATGGTGTTGCAAAGGGCTGTAATCAGAGCATGAACGTACTAGGCAACATTCCCAATGGCAATAAGACCAGGGAAGATGAAAGGAATTAGAAATTACTTTACTAAAGGGAAGGAAAGGAGACAACTGGTCCTATCTCTCCAAAGCAGATGCCACCATCCCAGCTGGATACCTGCCGCAGTTTGAATCTCAGAAAAATAAGCCTTGGTGGACTCTTTTGCTGTCACCACAAAGATCTCATTATCTCTGGGAGAAAATAGGGCAAAGAACTATAAAATAACTGAGAAGTAAATTGGTAAGATCATGGTAAACATTAATTAAAAGGTCTAATGAAAAGATTATAAAACCAACAAGTACCTGGATGAATGGACAATTAAACATATGCCATGTGATATCACTACAAGAATTTTATCCAGGGAACAAAACTTTATAGTATGTATAGTTCCATCCCTATCCTGTCTTGAAAAAGAAAAGAAACTGCAAAATGGCTTAACAGAAGGTTTAACATTGACCAGTGCAGAAATACTTGTCCTCACTGGTACCTTGGAACTATGACATTAGCCTACACTGAAAGCGTTATAAGAAATTACTTCAGAACCCTCAGCCCCAAATTGCTATAAAGACCCTGCTGAGGACATCCCTGCAGATCCAGGGGAGAAAATCCTCTTTGTTCTCAAATCCGGAAACAGTGGAGCTGTCCCTGAACGACTAGCTCATTTGATCGTGTGGACACTGGATGTCATAACTGATGGTCTCTCTCCCTTGCTGAGTTGGCACAGAAAGGCTGAATCCAAATTTAGGGTCTTCCTCTGGCAAGGAAGGAATTGTACATGTGTTCTATGCACTAAATCCAGTACTTCCTTCATATTGTTCTACCCCTAATTTTTCTCTGTACTGACTTTCTCAGCCATTTATTTATTTTTTCATTTTGGTTTCTCTTTTTGTGGTTGTGTGTATGTATAAATGACCTTAAACCTTTTCCTATTGGCATAAACGTGACAAGGTATCTGGCTACAACCAATTTAAGTTAAATCCATAATTTCCTGTCACTGCTTCAAAGTTTCATCTCTGGGTATACTATCCCCTTCCCAGGAAACCTTGCACTGATCCACCTAGAAAATATTCATTTTTCCAGGACCAGCTGAAATGCTGAACCTCTGAGGAGTCTGCCGCCCACACACAATACCCTTGAGGAAGAAGTGTGCAGTTGCTCTGTTATGGTTGATACATTGTGTCAACTTGGGGAGTTTAGAGGTTTGGCTGAGTGACTCAGCTGGAAACCAGGGTGCTTACTTTGTACACATCCTGAGGCTGTGGAAGAGGAGGGCATGGACACTGTGTGAGAGCTACACACCCCCTGGGTGGGGGTAGGCTGTTTACAATGTAAGGGAAGGAAGGAGGCTGCTTGTCTGCCATTGCTCCCTTTTGCTGGTTATTCTTGCTGTGTTCTGCTGCCACGAACGTTTTTCCTCTGCCATGTGCCACTCTGCCTCTGAACCAGCCAAGTATGGACTGAAACCTCTACAAATTGTAAGCTAAATAAACCTTTCCTTCCTTCATTTTGGGTGTTGGGTATTTTGTCTCAGCAACGAGAAAAAAGTAACCAAGACATGCTCCTTTATGTTACACTGAATTGTGAGTTTTCATTTTTTTCTCTCCTAGAAATGATCGTCCTTACGAGACAGTCTCATATTCATTTCTAAAGTTTAGTGCCAATCACCATTAGGGCGTGATGAGGGAAAGAAGGAGGAAGGAGGGAAGGAAGGAAAGAAGGAAGGAGGGAGGGAGAGAAGGGGAGAGAGAGGAGGGAGAGGGAAGGAGGAGGGAAGGAGGGAGGAATGGAAAAGGAAGGATGGGACTAAGGAAGGATGGAAGCAGGGAGGGGTATGTTAAGAAGCTGGAAAGAAAACAATTCAATCCAAAAGGGAGGAGCACTTGGACGTGGCTCCACTTTTATATATGATCAAAATGAAAGAACATTCCCACAAGATTTTTGGACTGCCCTGCATTGTTTTTATCCAGTTTCTTGCTTGCTCCATGCACTCCTTCCTAATGTTTACCGATAACTTGTGCTAAACTGAACCATTCCAGCAAAGCCATCTAAAATAGGACACGGACGTGTTCGAAGAGGAGGGGACGATGACTTCACAGGTAGAGGAGGAAACTTTTTAAGAATTTTTTTCACCGACATCCCACCTGCTGCTTTGTGATCAACAAAAATGGGCCCGAAGCAAAGAAGGAGGGTGACTTGGGAATAGCAGGGATCGCAGATCGGAGGCCTGGGAGCCCTTGATCAGAAATTCTAGCTTTACCCGACAGACTTCGGGAGCCCCCACCTCCGACTTGGGAGAAGACAGTGGCTTAATTAAAAGCAAAGCCTTGATGAGGACGCTACTGGTGGCAGCGTGGGCAGCCCAGTGGAGCCAGGGAGGGCGGCAGTAGGCGGCTCTAGTCACACAGAGCGGGCATGATTAGGGCTGCAAGAACCCCTTCCAGGCATTCAGTGCTGAGTCGCAGTCTGATGCCTGAGATCAGGAAAACCTTTCTCTTTCCCAAATTAGGTAATCAGTGACAGCTGAGACTTCCTTTTGAAACAGTTCCAGAAAGCTCCCCCGTGAAATTTGGAAGATAATGCAGCTCTCCTTGAGGGCTGTCCTTGTGAGGCAGCAGAACCCCAAGGACAGACGGAAGGCAGAGGGTTTGAGGAGGGCTGTCTGGTGTGACGCCCAGCAGGCCAACTTTGAAGTGGGTAATGTTTCTCTCTCCTGATTCGCTCCCTCCCGTACTCCACCCTTCACTCCTACTGAAAATATGCGCATAATAAGGCTTTGATGGCACCTAATTTAAATCTATGAACTGTCCTCAGATACTTTGGATTCTGAGGGGCTCATGCCAGGCTCACCACCTGGCCCCACCGCCGAGGTCTGCACCCTGTATGATGCTGTCCCCTGCCATGTAACTGTGATGATTAGGTTTTGTTGTGTGAAATAGTTGTAGGTCTCAAATAACTTGATTCTGGCCTACTGCAATGAACCCTGAAGAAATACTGTGCTCTTTCTGAAAGAGGAGATCAGAACACCAAGAATTCAGCTGCTGGTTCTGAAGGAACAAACCTCTATGTTTTGGAGACAGCCAGGTAATAGGAAATCACAGGCAGTTCTCAGCAGCTGAGAGACCTTATCCTACAAGGGCTCTGTTCTATCTCCCCTGCCCCCAGCAACACCATTATCTTGGAAGAGAGTCAACCAAGAACACAGCTTGTGAGACCCCATGCAGAGGATCTGGCCTGGCCATGCCTGGGCTCTTGACCTGCTTGACCATGAGGTCAATAGCTACTGTTTTAGACCACAGTGTGTGATAACTTATTACATAGTGAAATAAAGCAAAAGACTTTCTACATACCATCCTCTAACTTCTTTCACTGAACAACCTCTGCCTTCAGCTGCTGGGGACTCACCTGCTCGGGAACTAGATTCCCAGCCCTCTCACCTCCTCCCTCCTTCCCGCCCCCAACCAGGTAGCCCAAGAGTCTCCCCTTTCTTCTCCCAGACCAATGGTCCTTCAAGTTTCCAAGGCCATTTTATGTTGTCCACAAGGATAAAACCATTTTTATGCTAATACTGACACATTATTTGCTGTTTTCACTGTGCTCACATTTGCTGTGAGACCTAAAGCAACCATAAGTGCATCTGCATGGGTCCAGCATGAATCGAGGGAGCAGCACTAAAGTGCATTCGAAGTCACTGTAATCTTCACCATTACACGCTCACAATGGAAAATGGTGATTTCACCCAATCTTAGCCTTCAGGTATATGTTTTAATTTCTGTGAGGCTAAATGGGATATAAAATAAAGCACTCCTAGTGCATATTAAAGTCTGAGAGTTGCCTTTGAGATCCACACGTCTGAGTTTCTAGCAGAACAAGTCATTGTTCTAGGGGGCACCGCTTTTATTTGAAAGAATAAATGGCAGGTATAGTATACTTATGCAGACCTGGGTAATTGGGAGATGTCTTCTCAAAATGAAAAAAGTAAGGCTGTCACTTCACGGAAAACAATAGGTGAAATTTATGGTCAGTGATAAAATTTGGGTCTTCAAGGGGAAAAAGATTGGATTTTAATAAACATTTATTCACAAAGACAAATTAGACAGTTTCCTAGTCCTCAATGACATTTATAACTGGTGATCAGATCAGTGGTAATATTAGTGTGTAAGGGGTGGCGGCTTTTAGCACATCATTTTAAGATAGACAAGCCTCAAAATGTGTCTTGAGAAACATCCTGGAGAAATTATAAAGAGTTAACTTTGCAGTCCTGATTTTGTCCTGGAATTCTTCTCCTTGCCTGAGTTGTTAAAGTATATATCATTGTGGCCAGAGCCTGATCTGGTCACATGGTGCAAGGAAAACAACTGTGGCCAGGCCTAAACATTCCAATCTATTACCATGGAAACCAAAAATGTATATAAGGTGAGAACAAAGGCAGTTAAGCGCCACATTCTCTGATTGGGAATGGGGGGCAATGACTGATCCAATTGGTTCTAAATTAAAATTAATTAAAACCCCATTTGTTCTAAATGAGTTCTTTGATCTCCTGCGGAGTTTGACCCAATTTTTTATTTTTGCCATAACAAGCGAATGTGTTTTTAATATTGCATAGTGAAATTTGTCAATATTTGAAAATTTCTTAACTCATTGAAAAAGTATTTTCCAAATGGCCTGTGCACTGTGTCATAAAAATGATACATAAGAAAAAGCTCCATTCAGCATGCAGACTAGCATTTAGTGCAAAACAGTACAAAAAGTTTAGTGATAGTTTCAGATAGCATACTGCCACTAATCTTTAAGAAACTACTACTTACCATATAACCTCATAGCAAAAGTAACAACTAGTGAATGGCCAACAAGTGTATGAAAAGATGCTCAAAATCACTCATCAAAGAAATGTAAATCAAAACCACAATGAGGCGAGCTGGGCATGGTGGCGCACGCCGGTAATCCCAGCACTCTGGGAGGATGAGGCAGGAGGATTGTTGTGAGTTCAAGACCAGCCTGGGCTACAAAGTGAGCTCAAGGCCAGCCTGACCTGCACGAGACCCTGTCTCAAAAAGATTAAAAAAAAAAAAAAACCACAATGAGGCATCAACTCGTACCTATTAGTATTGTAAGTAACAAAAAGTCAGAAGGTCAATTTTGTCAAGAATTGAGGAAAGAGATTACAGTCCCTGTGGGAAGCTGGTGCACATACATAACACACCTCAGTTCTTCAGTCATCCTTCCTCCCTGCCCCCATCTGCTCTTGCAAAACAATCTTTCTCTGTTTTCTATTTTCTCTTTTTTATTTTGCTCTTTATTTGTCCCTTGAGTTTCTCATATAAGAGAAACCATGATGTTATTTAAACTTGTAAATTGGATTTACTTCACGTAACATTATGGTTTCAAGATGCAATGTTTCAGTTATACAATTTCTAGAGATTCAGTGTACACCATAGAGACTGCAGTTAATATATTGTATACTTTAAACTTGCTTAGTGAATAAGTCTGAAGTGTTTTCACCAAATATAAAAAAGTAGTTTGAAAGTTTACTATTTGTTGAATTTTCATATGCTACCAAAGAATACATAGAATTATGAAAATTTTGTTAAAATATCCTTGCTTTTTCCAGCTGCCATCCACATGAAGCCAAATTTTTTCCATCTACTTCAAACAAATACAAACAGCTGGCCATGGTGGTGCATACCTATAATCCCAGCACTTGGGAGGCTGAGGCAAGAGGATTGCTGTAAATTTGAGGTCAGCCTGGAGTACACAGGGAATTTAAGGTCAGCCTGAACCACAAAATGAGACTGTCTCAGAAATAAACAAGAACAAAAAACCTTATTGCACTGGATAGAATGCAGACACAGGTGTGGAAATAGAATAATTAGTTTTAAAAATCCAAAACAATGCCATTTTTACTATTTTTGAAGAGGTAGCTATTTTTCATAAAATAATTTTATACTAACATAATATGCTAATCATGTTAATTAACTACTATTTTTAAATGTGTATTTTAACTTCTAATTAATAGGTTGGTAGAAATAATTCATAGAATCAAAAATTATGTGAGGTCCTCAATTATTTTCACAAGTATGAAGGAGTCCTGACCCTCAGAGCTTTGGGAACTGCTATGTGGTTCTCTTGGGATCTGTGTTACAGTGAATTATCTTTCCATGTGCTTCTCTTTCTAGTGCGCTGTAAGTGGCTGATGGGAATGACAGTTGGCATACCACTGTATCCCAAGAACCTTGCACAGAATTTAGTGCACAGTAGACGCTCAAGGGACATTTGTCACTGAGTTTCAAGTTCAATATGGGATAATCTTATCCATGAAAAAGCCAACAGTATCAAGAGAGCTGGCAAATTTATCCCCAAATAGGAAATATTATGTATTTTGATTCCTATTAAGGTGTCAAATGAGCTATAAAACCAGAGATAAGAGCATTTAGAAATGTGTAATTATAAAATACTTTTACATTTACTAATCTCTATAAAGTAAACCTATTTGAAAATTCTAGATCATAAAAATACTTCAAGAAATATTTATAACAACATTGTAACTCATTAGAATTTGTTTGTTTCTCTTTGTACTTTCAACATAAACTGTATGTAATTTTACATTATTAGGAAGAAAACTTTACTCCTCTTGAAAAGCACATTGAGATACTAAATATGTCCAAGTATGACCAAAATGAAGATGTATTTCTGCTGTGAATTAATGTATTAATATGATACCGTAATTAAAGTTACCTTAAATACTGTGCCTGAAATGGAAAAGGCAGTGTCATTAGGAAAATCTGTTTTATAATCCAAGGTATTTTAGCCCCTTCAGGTATTTTCTTTAATTTTGTGATTGCTTTGCAGGACATTACTTCATGAGTGGAATCTGTACCCAAACAGTAGAATCTTTTGAGTAGGGAGTGAACTTTGCTAAAAGACGCCAGCTGAAGGCTTCTTCCATTGGCCTACTTCAGTTATTTTTGTTGATGATAACTATGGAGTCCCTAAGCTTCCAGAAGCTGAAAAAATCTATGGGGCCAATAAACTGCAACAGGTGTTTCCCAGGCCACCAGCCAAGAACCACAACAGGATTGTGCCATGGCTCCACCAACTGGCGCCCTGGAATTTGCACGTCCGAGCCCCTTCTTTCACTCAGAGATATATCTAGGCTGTGCTGCACCTGCTGTCCTTCCCGCTGTGGACGCCTGGCTCCCACCTCTTTGACCTACACCCAAAGAATCCTTGAGCACTCACACCCCGCATTCCCAGGGAAGCCACGTGCTTGCACTTCAAACGCCTCTTTCTTTTTCTGCCTCTTTAATGTCGTCTTTCTTTCTTCAGTTTAGAGTGTCCCAAGTTATGTTGTTTTATTCTTTCCCATAGCCTTTCTCTCTTAAGGATTCTAGCACTTGTCCAAAGAGTGCCTTGTCCCAAAATAATCAAACATCACAGCTCAGTGTTCTTATACAAAGAGCCGGTTCAGCTTAAATTGCTGAGCAGCTGAGATTCCCATTAACTGTACTTTTATTAGCTGCAGTTCTCCAAAATTCATATGTTGAAGCTACCAAGATGACTGTATTTGGCCACAAGGCCTTTAAGGAAGTAGTTAAGGTTCTCAAGGCTATGACTAACCCAAAAGCCCTAAAGAAGAAGAGACACTAGAAGCATGCACACAGAGGACTACCCAGATGAGGACACAGTGAGAAGGTGACTGTCTCGCAAGCCAAGGACAGAGGCCTCACCAGAACCAACTCTGCTAGCACCTGCATCTAGGAATTCTGCCTTCCCAAACTGTGAGAAAATAAATGCTACCATCTAAGCCACCCAATCTGTGGTTTTGTTACAGCAGCCCTGGCCAAGCAACATGCCCGCAGAAATAAATGACAGAGAGCCGAGCCAAGGGAGCAGGATGGATCATTGTAATGGACTTAGCAACATGAATGGAATACTGAGGATGCCTAAGAGCTTACTGGTAGCTGAGATAGCCAGGTAAGGTCCCAGCCCAAATATACTTACGAGAAGGCGACAGCGAAGGTGAGGAGTTGCACTGACTTTTGGAGGAGGAAGTAGGAAAAGACCCTTTCATCTCCCTTGCCAACCTTTGTACCTAAAGCAGAATCTCAGAATTTATCCCTAAAGAGTGAATTAAACATTCAAAGAGAACTACATCTTTTAACCCAAATGATGTCCATGACCAAGAAGGTAACCTTGAGCCTCTATAGTCCAACAACTGGATTCTTAGTATTTACCCAGACACACATGCTGTTATTCATTACTGCATAGAGCTTCTAGCTATAATACACACTCATAAGAGAGACTTAAATGTGGGAAAATTTAAACAAAAGAATACTCAAATGTATGCCATCCTCTGATTTAAAAGGAGTGAATAACTATAACACTACAAGACAAACATTCCTATTACAAAAGGAAGGAATAGGGACACCTTGCCAAGCCAAAACTGAAATCCAATAAGAAAACATTAAATCCTGCTGTTTCTGCCTGGCATTTGGGGCACACAGGGCTGGGGAATATGCACTGGGCAGCCCTGGCCCTATGGCCTTGCTGGTTGTTGGCAGAGCTGCTCTCTTGGGCCAGGTCTACTCACGGCCTGCAGCTGCCCTCTGCAGGTGTTCCATGTTCCTGCCATCTCTAGCTTCCCAGGTCGCTTTTGAAGCTTTGGGTTCACTCTGTCAGCTCCATGCATCACCCTGCCAGGAGCTGCTTGCACAGAGGCAGGATCACGGTCTGCCCATTTTGTAGTCTGTCTGTCATATCTCTGAATGATTAAAAAGTTTGCCAGTTACATTTTAGTAAGTTCATAAAAATATTATCAAGTATAATTCTTGAATATAATTTTTTAAGTTCTCAGAGCTATAAGACAGTCAAATTAAGACAGGAGAAATTAAGGAAAGTCAACCTTTGAAAAATACATATAAAAAGAAGAGTTTAGAGTTTGCTTTGGAGGAATACAAGCATGGAAGATAAGGGGTACAGGAAGACAGATGGCGTTGGCAATTACAAAGTTAAAAAGGGTTTTGTTTTTGTCTCTATTCTTAATGCATGGCCATTTTCCCATTATGTAGCCTCAAAAAATTACTTCTCCTCTGGAACCCACAAAGAATTCATCTGTAAAGTATGGAGAGCACTAACATCATATCACATTACTTAGCAACATGGAATGAACCATGAAGGTTGATTTTATATGTCAAGTTGCCTCCAGACAAAAGGATGCCCAGCCAGCTGGTGAAACATAATTTCCACACGTGTTGGTGAGAGTGTTCTGAGTCAGCATTTAAATCAACGGACAGAGCAAAGAAGATCTGCCCTCACCAACATGAATGGTGAGGACCGTCCAATCTGGTGAGGGCCTGCGGAGAACGAAAGGGCAGAGGGAGGGTGAATTCATTGTCTCTTCTCAAGCCAGGACATCCATCTTCTCCCCATTAACATCAGCCTTCTGACCCTCAGGCCTCTGATTCTCAGCCCTTTGAACTTGAATTGCAATTATGCCACCAGCTTTCTTGGCCTCCAGCTTGAAGAAGGCAGATATGTGACTTCTCAGCCTCCCTCATATTAAATTTCTCTCTAGAGACATCTATCTGCATCATACCTGTCTATTAGAAATGTAGACAGACATATATATATGTAGATACTACTGGTGCTATTTCTCTGGAAAACGAAGTACAGGCCCTTAGCACGGGGCCTACAACACAGTGAACTTAACTAACTTTAATGCTTGGGGTTGTCTCTCTATATCCTGTACTCACAGAGCCTCCAATAGGTTCCCAAAGATCATTTCCACATCAGATCTTTGCAATTTTCTCATGTCATCCTAGATTTGGGAGCACAAGGGGAGACCAAACTGGTCTTCTGCCCCTCAGTTCTCAACACCTCCCTCAGTTTCAAAGCCAGCTCAAAATCCCAGCCCTGTTGCCTCTGCACAGATGCATAGAGTTGGAAATTGCTTGTAAGACCAAAATGGAAGGAGGCTGTGCCCCTACCTGTAGAAAAGATACGTCTAATGTATATGTGAACGGTGATTCAAATATGCGTTTTGAAAGCTAGGGTAGCAAGACCACACGAGGGTAAAGCATCCATGAGGAAGGTGATGAAGACATACCATTGAAAAGAGAGGGAATTGCAGCATTTTTTTCACAAAAACAAAGTTGTATGATATCAAGAGACTAAGGTATTAAGGGTATTCCATTAATTGGGATTTTTAACTTTGAGAATGCTAGGCATTCTTTTGAATACAAAAGGACACATGTGATGTGTGTATCTGGTGCGATACTATACTGATATTAAAGTGAGAACATACACACACACGTATATGTATTAGTGTGTGTGTATGTGTATGTGCATATCTTACATATTAAATGAGTCTTTAGGGGGCTCTCTTTTACCTCCCTGCACTCTGTCAAGTGAATGAGGGGAACCAGCCCTCCAGGTTCCTCATGTCCCCGGCTTCCCCAGTGTCTAACTGCTAAATTCTCATGGTAATTGTGCTACCTGGCATCCTGCTCAAGTCTAGCTTCTCTCTTCCTTCTCTGTCTTTTTAATTGCCCTCACTGCAGAGTCTACCTGTGAAGGCAGAACTGCTTTTAGTAAGTTTCCCTATTGACCTCAAACTCAGTGAGGCCTTTATCCCATCTTTTCCCTATGTCTTGGTGATTTTTCTCTCATTGCTGAGACAAAGTACCTGATATTCAAAATTAAGGAAGAAAAGGTGCATTTAGCTCACAGTTTGTGAAGATTTCAATCCATACTCAGCTGGCTCCAAGATGGAGTGGCACGTGGCAGAGGGCAACAGTTCATGGCAGAGGAAAACAGCAAAAGCAACAAAAGCAAAAGGGAGGAGCAGCAGCAGGAAGGCCAAGCATCTCTCCCTCCCTTATACTGTACGCAAACTACCTGCCCCAGGGGTGGTGTAGCACTCACTCCCATAATCCCAGCATTGGTTCATGAATCAATCATAAACTCTAGAAGCCCGCCCTATGACTACATGAGGCTTTACAGGGGCATCCAGACACAAACCATAACACCTACTTGCAGGGCCCCCTGTCCCTACAGAACAAACAGTGGCCCAAATACGAGAGTTTTTGCATATCACGTAGGCCATCTTGAACCACTGGATTCCACCTTCCTCCCCAGAAGCAGAACATCAAGGGAGCCGTTTCCCACTGGCTGCCCACCCGCAGGCTGCACTAGCCATCCACATCACATGCCTGGGAAGGAGAAGGCTGTGTCCTGGGAATGGGGCAAATAGAACTGAAAGAGGGAGACATCCTGCGATACTGGTCCGGCACCCCTAACCCATCAAACAAGCAGGGACTTCTGAGCCTCTCTTGACACACCCTGAGACAAGATGAGATTATCTAAGGCATACTCTTGGCAGAGTAATAGAAAAGCATCTCTGTCTTTTTTCCAGGTGACCCAGCAACTGCTGAAGAAGAGAGGTCAGGGTGGTGGAGCCCATGGAGACTCTTCACTTCCAGGTAGAGCTGCTCACTTCCTGCTCGCTCCTTCTCCAGTAGCTGATGAGAGAGGACGGGGTTATAGTGAGCCCCTCTCTCAGACCCAGCACCCATGCACACCTCCATGGGAGCAAATGGGAGCAAATTCGTTCTCCTTCTGCTAGAGCCTTGTGTCAGCCCAGGAAGGGGTCAGAAGGGAGAGATTCCAGACATATTTGGGTTCTTTATCACTGCAAAGCTACCTTTACACAGCAGTGGCCAGTGCAACTTCCAAAGAACAGGCAGAATTGGGAAATCAAACATAGACCTGGCTCAAGGGAGGGAGACCTCATGACCAGATTACTGTATTTAGTGAAGGGCTGAAGAGAAAGAAGATGGGACAAAATAGACCCACAACTAACCAGAGTGAGAGGAATGAGAAGGTATCTCACATTTTCTCTTCTCTTTGTAACCTACCATGAAATTATAACTGTTTCTGTAGGTTGAGAAGCTCTGCATGAAGGCTATGGGCACACTTGTGTGCAGGTGTGTTAGGTGTGAACTGCTTTAGCCAGAATCACAGAACAGCTAAGGCCGAAAGAGCATGTTCAAGCCTGCTGAAATAAATCAGTGTTTTGGCCTCCTCCAGCGACCAAATGAACATGTGTATTCTGAAGAAAATATTATTAAAACTCATAGCCCCAAGACATTGCAGGTTTGTGTTGGTCAAAGTAATTACTGAACTAATTTCATTGTGTTGCTGAAAATGCCTTCAGCTCTATCCTGATATGGGAAGAACTGATATCAGTGAAAACAAAGGCAAGTTTCCTGCTTTCTTTAATTTACTTTGCTCATGATTCTCCATTCCTTTGTTAAACCATGGGACATGGGAATTTATCCAGGGTAGTAAGTGTAATAAAGGAGAGGAAGAGCCTATTTATTGTCATGTGTATCTTCAGAGAACATGAGACACCCACAGATCAGTGGGGAAAAATGAACACTTCCTATTCTGCAGACAATGCCATAGATCAATAGATCCGGAATCATTTGTGTGTCAGAATCACTTCAGAAGCTTTTCTAAGCTACAAATGCTCATTCTACACCAGAGAAATACTGGTTCAGTTCATTTGCCTATGATCAGGCATTTCTATTTATTCAATCTAAGTTCATCCATTCAACAGCCATTCCATAGGCACTTGTGAATCAAGGTTGTCAGCTTATAGCAATAAATAAAACAAAAACAATCTCAGCCTTTACAGAGCTTATATCTAATGAGAGAGACAGAAAAAAATCAGATAAATAACAATATCATGTTAGGAAGCCAAGGAGAAAAAAATAAAAAGAAAGGGGAATGGAACTTCAAGAGGGGGCCAAATTTTAGACAGAGTAGCTGAGATAGTGACATTTAAGAAAAGAACGAAGATATTAGAAGGTAAGCCCAGCAGAAACCTGAGGGAAGCACATTATAGGTAACTGGAAAAAATGTATGCAAAGGTCCTGAGTAGGAATGTAGCCAGTCTGGGTTCCGGGAGTAAAGGGGAGGGCCGTGTGGGTGAGGTGAACGAAGGTAGTAAGAACAGGAGATGAAGTCGGAGAGGGGCTTTGCAGATCAGAGACTCTAGCTTTTGCTTTTGGGAGGTTTGAGCAGAATGATGATCTAATTTGACTTTTACGGTGTCACTCTTCTACTTTGATAAAAAAAAAAAAAAGACTGAAAGGGAGTTAAGAGGGATACAAGGAGACCCTGTGGAATCGGTTCCATAATCCAGCCCAGGGTGGCTTGGAGTGGGTTGGTAGATGAAGAACAGCCAACAGGGTATGTTGATAAATTTGATCAGAGGGACAGGAAGGAGGGAAACAAGTCAACATTGTCTTTGTCACTCTGTGGCTCGTGCACAAATGAGATTGCCTCTACAAGGATGGGAAAGACTAGGCAAGGGAGACGCTAGGGCAAGGAGAATTCGCAAGGTCCAGTTTCAGTCATGATACCTTTGAGTCGCTTATTAAAATCTAAGTTGTCATGTTAAACAGGTGCCTGGAATAGAGCTCTCGGGGACAAGTCTGTGCTGGAGATATAAATTTTGTTTGCATCATCACATCTTTAAAGCCCTGAGTCTGAATAGCATCTCCAAGGAGCTGAGTTAGATAGGAAAGAAACATGCATGGTCGGTGAGGGCCCGCTCCTGATGCATGGATGGCACTCTCTTTGCTGTATCTTCACATGGCAGAAGGAGAGAGGAATTTTCTCTTTAAGACAAGATCTCACTAAATTGCTGAATTGTCCAGTCTGTGCTCAAACCTGAGATCCACCTGCCTCAGCCTCTCAAGGTCCTAGGATGACAGACATGAGCCACCACACCCTGCTAGAAATTTTCTGTTATAAATATACAAATCCCATTCACTTACCCTCACAATCCAACCACCTCCACAGGCATCACTTCCTAGTACCATCCCACCATGGGATAGGACTTCAGTGTAAGAATTTCAGAAAGACATAAACAGTGGATCCACTCCACAGGGGCTCAGTGTCCAGGGCACGAGGTTAGTATCCAGAGCCTGGACACCTGATTCCCAGGCGGGATCTCCTCCACTGCACCCCATGGCCTCTTCACTCTGTTTCTTTATCTCATTTACTTTTCACCCTTAGGTCAGGCCTGCTGCTCTCCTGTGAAGCCCTAATTGGAGCTTCTACCGCCTGCGATGAAACTCGCCTCCAACAAACAGCCCTCCACAGGGACTAACTTTATCAGCAAAGGCAAACAAAGGCTGTGTGGATGCAGTCGGAGCACAAGGGGCTTGTCTGTCTTGTTAAACATGGAAACCACCATGAATCTTCATGGAAACTGAGAACTAGATTCTTCCCTCAATCTCTGCATGTTGTTTCTCTTTATGTCACCAGAAGCTGTTTATCCACACCAACCAGGAGAGTCAAGTCAACAAATGACCAAGAGAAATGAGCAACACCATCTACGCAGTGGGGAAAAGTTGCAAAACAGTTCTATCTCTATCCAGATAGGTGGGGAGGTTGGTTGGACTTACATGGGGGAAGGGAAAGGATCTTGGATTAGGGAAGGAAGTCAGGACGAGGCCAGAAGCAGGAGATGGTCTCTTTTCTAAGTGTGAGCCAGCTCTGGGGTGAGTGGGGAGAGAACACCGTGATTCCTATATGGAAAACTTCCGTCTCCCATAATGAAAATTGTATGTATATGGCTTCTGTTTTATGGTAGATGCTAGATGTTATAAATATTTACTACATTCAGATTATCTATTTTATTAAGGCACATTCATTGAGTGTGTGTGTACATGTATGTACATATATATATAGTATAAATATATGTTACATTCTATTGTTTTTTTCCTTTAAAAAACAAGAAAGGTTAGGTAAATGACCCCAGATCACACAGCTGTTGAGTTGCAGGGTGAGCTCTGAAGCTCATGGCCGTAGCCCATTGTGCTCTGAGTCTTGATATTTCTCATCTTGACACACAACAAAGCACTTCCTGAACCAGTCCTGACGCCTTACTGACTCTCACTTCTCGGGCTTCTCACATCACACACCACAGTGAACTGCTTTTCATGCCTCTGTTGCAGAGCATTCCCCTCCTTTCCTGTTTTTAAAACTGAGATAAGTGTATAATTTTTAGGGTACAACATGATGTTTTAAAGTGTATACTTGCTATGGAATGGCTAAACCAAGATAATTAGCAAAACTATCCCATCGACATCACTTTTATGGTAAGAATATTTCAGATTTACTCTCTTGATAATATTTAAGCATGAATTATTATTGTTTATAGTCAATGTGATGTGCAAAAGTCTCAGAAACTCACTGTTGCTGCCTAACTGAAACACTATACCCTTCGCCCATCTCCCCAATTTCATATAACTTCTACTCTGTCTTTCTACAAGTTTGACTTTTTTTAGATTCACATGTAAGTAAGATCATGCAGTATCTGTTGTTGTGGACCTGCTCACTGCACTCAGAACAATGCCCTCTGGGGTCATCCATCGCTGTGGACAGTGAATGTCCCCTAAATCATGTGTTAAAGGAGGTTTGGCCCCTGACAAACGATTGGGAAATGGTAGGAATTTTAGGAGGTAGGTTCCACTAGGAAATCCTTAAGTCACTTCTCTTTTCTCCACATCCTCAGCAACACTTGAGAACTTTTGTCTTTTTAATAAAAGTCAGCCTAACAGGCATGAGGTGATGGATATCTCATGGTGGTTTTAACTTGCATTTCTCTGATGAATGGTGGTGGTGAATATTTTCTCATATAGCCACTAGCCATTCATTTTGTTTACTTTTAAGAAATGTCTTTCCAGGTTCTTTGCCCATTTGTTGATCAAATCAGGTTTTATTTTCTCACTACTGCTATATAGTGGACATATCATAGTTATAAATAGCCTTGGATATTTACCAGACCAACCAATTGGGTTTTGTATCCTAATAAGGTATTATGTGCCACATAATATGTGAAAAAGTGACTTCATTTGCTGAGTAGCCAGGGTGAGTCACACATCCTACTGCCTTTCATTTCTCAGGCAAGTGAAGATAAATCTCCCAAGAATTCATCGACAGGAAAAATTCTTCAAGATTGGCAAAGGCAGTTTTATCTATGCAACTGCTGTGTCCTCCTTAAATATGTGCCAGATTTAGCTAAACACCCTTGGTGACCAGGCAGTTGAAGCAGGTGACTACTTCAGGCAGCAAGCAAACCATTGAATGCCCTGAATGTCTGCTCATCACATAATGCCTTTTTCACTCATAATAATGCCATAGTCTTTCTATTTAAATGAAATTTCATATTTTTCCATTAAGCACTTTACATAGAATGCCATTTTAGACTTAAGGAACTCCATCAGAAATAGACCTAAGTGAAACACTCAAGACTCTCCAAAGTAAACAAACTGTGGGCACAATTCTGGAGTCATAAGCCATTTTTTAAAAGCCCCAAATTTTAGAGTTGCTATTGAATGAAATCTCACATTTTGTACAAGAAAGTTTCCAATGGAAATATTATTCTTCCATGGGTGCCACCAAGCAGCTGCTTATGTGCAGAGAAGGCCATTTAGGAGAGTGATGAGAAGCTTTAATTAAAGCGTGTCTGCTGTTTCACTGTTTCTGACTATTAAACACAGTTTGTGCTATTAACATACTACTTGGAAGTGTAATTGCCTTCAGGTTTTGTTTGTTGGGCTGCAAGCCTGATGTTTCTCTACACTGTCTTCTTTTTATCCTTTTGTATCATACTGTACTTGATTTAAGAAGGAAATAGGTCACTATCTCATATATCTGTACATGGTAAAAACATGCACCAATTTTTTAAAACTTTATTACATTTTTTAAATTGTAAAAAAGTTCAGAATCACAGAACAATAAGGAAGTCAGTTGTTACTGATTACAAGATGCTCTGATGTTCAAACATCAGAGAAAAATTAAGTGGGCGGTTCACTGTGTCCCGTAATTATAACTACCTTTCAGACGGATCCGAGCCCTGTTTCCCAAAGTGAGCTCCAAGGTGTCCTCATCTTAGCACGTGCTCAGGATAATAAAAAGGAGGTGCTGACAACACATCTCACAGCTATTTCCTCTGCTTCCCTCCCACCAAGGAAATCGTGTACATTAACAAGTTCAATGCCCGAGAAGTCCAGGGTTTGCAAGGTTGTTCTTTTGTTTGAAGATCAGCTTATGGAACTTTGTGCAACCAGATTTTGACCATAGAAAACTTTTGATTCTCACTCATAATCATTCAACAGAACTAGCAGCTTCACTGAAGACACAATTGGGGTGAGAATTTTTTCTCAATTGTAAGAATGAGAAAAATATAGAAGTTACTGGATATTTTTATACAGGATTTCTGAAAGATTTTTTAAAAATCCACAAAAAGGATCACTTACATTTGACTACATAAAAATTAACTTTTCCATACATCTTAAGTCCTTCTAATGAAAAAAGGGTTCCCTAGCTATGAAAATAGAAACAATATTAATAAAGTATACACACTAGAAAAAAAAAGAAGACCTCAACAAAAATTCACAGAAGAAATAAAAATAATCAGTAAACATAAGAGAACTCTTAGTCTTATCAATATTCAATAAGATACTATTATTCTTTTACTAAACTGCCAAATAATTTTTAAAATATGCTCTGTATAGAAAGGCAGCAACAAGGGCACCTTCCTGTCCTCTCCACATGGACAACTCCTCTAATAGGTCATATCTCTTGCAAATCATTTCCATTCCTGGGGTTGAATTTAGATGGATTATGTACATATTGTTTATTATGTTATTGTAAAAAAAGTCTCATAATAGAAAAATTATTCAATAAAATAGTATACACTGAAAAAATATTCCATGCTACCACCAAAAAAGAAAATACTTTCTATGTAGTAGTATGAGAAAAACAGCCACAATATAACATTAATGGGAATAGTGGTCATTCTACTCCAACTATACTTCAATAATTATATACATCTATGGAAAGAAACAGATGGAAAGGAAATGTATCAACACAAATAGTAATTCTCCCTGGACATCATATTCAGTGGTTTTTCTAAATTCTGTCTCATAAAAGGAAAGTATATCAGTGTCACCAAGTAAACAGCTCACTTCACCTTCATGAGTTATCTAAGAACTGCCTCTAATTAGCACATTGCTTAATAATAAAAAACAGGTGCTGGAAAGTAGTTTTAGAGGATTCTGTTTTTTAACTTGTTAACCCTACTTATATGCTTAAGTAAAAGTCTTTTCACGCATTTTAGAAAAGATTGTCCCACTGCACATACACGCATCACCACAAATATAAATTGGTTTTGATTAACTCTTAGACATCACTGTGACTCTTTATTGAGGAAGACTTGAAACAGAAAAATAGACCTACTCTTGAAGAACGCATTCTTTCAAATGACTAAGAAAACATGGAGAAATTTTTCTAGGCTCCATTTTACTTAGACACATAAGGGAACATTTTCATAGAAAACATTCTGAAAAGAGCTGAAGAAACTTTTCCCTTTCACCCACTTATTCATTTATTTTTAGCTAGGGCCTCACTCTCTACGGGCATTCTTCCTTCCACTGTCCTTACACAGGGAGGGAATCGCATAACAAATTCCCAGGTAATCTCAGGTTACCTCAGCAGGCCACAAGAGCACCCACATGGCGGATCCCCTGGCCTGAACCCAGTCAGCTTCACCCTACTCAACCTTACTAAAGCTCATGAATAAACACTACATCTCATGCACGTAATTAAGATCAGAGTGAATGCGGGGAAAGGAATGCAAGTGAGAGTCCCTGAGGTGACATAGCACCCTGTCAGTCATCCCTGCCAATCATACCTAGAGATGCAGCGGATGCACCTGGGTTGAGATGCGTAGCCCTTAGGATTCCAAAAGCCTGATTTAAGGGGGGGGGATGTGTGTTGAGTGCTGTGTGCTGTGTGCTGTGTAGGGCTTTTACTTTCCTGTAACCCCACCACCTTTCTCTCTTCATGCCATATTTTTATCTGCATAGACACACTGAGCACAACTTCCCCTGACCTTCAGTAAATGTAGCTGCTTTCCACTTGCCTTCCGGTGTGCACTCATAATTCATTGCTCATCGTACCCAAGGTCCTGGGTTGTACCTGCTAAACTCATCACTCAGATCAGTAGTAGCTTGGAACTCTAAACGGTGAGAAATTCTAATAACACAGCATCTGCTTCTCATGAGCTCCAGGTCTGCGAGCATTTTACGTCACCAATATTCCCCCACTGTTCTGATTTAGCGGTTCATTACTGTCACTATTACATGTATTGTTGCCAGAGCGGACGATATAGCAACTCCATTAGATCTCTTTTTTTTTTTTTTTTTTTTGCGGTACTGGGGATCGAACTCAGGATCCTGCGCTTGCTAGGCAAGCGCTTATTCCACTGAGCTATATCCCCAGCCCAACTCCATTAGATCTCAATTCCCTAGAAGTGTGTGCTAAGATTACAGCACATCCTCATTTTGAAGTACAGCATTCATATTCCTATTTCATCACTGATTTCCTGGAGTAAATTTTCTAAAAGATGGAAATTTAAAAATCCTTCATATGTTTGAAAATAGCCTGGGATATAATTCCACTGCTTAAGAGCTATTTCTCACTCTTACCATTTAATCTCAAAATTAAATGGCCACTGTATTTTACATGTGATTCTTATTGCACCCAAGTCATTTTTAGAGTAAAGAGTTTTTCAGTCTTATTCAAATATTGAATATAAATTCATCCCACTTCTTGTCAACAGATAAAACAAAAGATAATTACATTACAATAGGTTCTTTTTATTTATCAAAGGATTCACTGTAAAGAATATTTCTCTAAAGACTGGTTCTTCTGTTACAATTAAAAGACTTCAATTGAGAACAATTTCTTCTGCCTGTAGCTTTTCAGTACCGAGCTTGGACTCTCAGTAAGCCACGCCCATCACACTCAGTGGTGACGCTCCCCAGAGCAGAAAGCCGCTCAGTAGGACTCAGTAAATCTGAGAAGAGAGGAGTTACAGCTGAGGAGAAACAAGGAGAACATACAGAAAGCACAGAATAAGTTAGGAAATAGAGACTCTGAAAAACATTAAAATTCTCAAATACCTGGTGGAACAGTGAAATAGAGCACTTTATAGGTTGTTCACGCACACGTATATAAATATAATCCCCACCTTCAGAAAAACTTTTGTTGAGGTGAGAGTCTCTGTCAATCCTTACCTGGCAATGAACTTCAAACTCAAATCTCAATAAATAGTTGTCAAATGAAAGAACTGATGAATGAACCGAACAGCACATTTAACTAACTTCCACTGATAGGATGTAACCAGGACAGCGGTTGCCCTTTGTGAATTGTCTTTGGCAGAGTTATTTTTGCTTCCGTCTCTCTGCCTCACATCTTAAATTCTAAAGAAAAGCAACATCTAAGTGACTAAGATGTTAATGTGCTAAATAGTCTTTCTATATATTTACAGAACCAGGAACATCTGCTGATCCGGAGATGACATCACAGCGTGTGATGTCCCTCCTTAGTCTTCAGTCCCGTCCATGTAATTGGTGAGATTTAACTTGCAGAAAAGTCGCATACAGGAGGCTGAGGTCCATTCCAATGTTCCTGCTATAGAAAATAAAGAGACAGACATACCCCGGATGACAACCAGCCCAGCACATTATCTTTCTGCCCGTTCCCCCCACACCCCCTTCCCTCCCTGTAAAAGCCCTGTGTGTATCTGAGTCCCATATGATTGTCTGTTTTGGGCAGGGGAGATGGCCTGCGCAGTCTGCTTGGGGTGCTGGCCCTTCGATACACCTGATTTCCTTCTCACCAACTCTCCTGTCCAAGTTTTGACTTTCAAGCAGTGAGCAGCTGGACCTGGGCCCAATAACATGGAGCACTAGTTTCAGTACTCGTGGGAAAACAGTAAGGAATGCCACAGATACTAATATCTATTTTCTGTGCAACCTCTAATACAAAAAAAAAAAAACCAAATCACTGTTATTGATAAAATAAGTACTAATTCTCCTTTTGACGTATTTATGTTCAGAAGTAGTTAGAGGTAATGTACTTAGTGTCCCTGATGACCAAAATGTCTGAAGTAACAGATTCCAGCCAGATTTGGAATCTTAGTCATACTGTGACTCACCCCAAGCCCAGATGCCCATCCTAGACCGGAACGAAGCCCCTTCTCACAGAAAGGTCCCTCCCACTGAGCCTCGCTCTCCGCCTGTACACAGACAGAGCACCTGGCGGTGTGCTCTAGGACTCACACCCGACACTTGCTTATCTTCTCAGAGATGCAGACTGTACTAGGAATGGCAATGGATTTTATTTCAATAACCCATTTAAACCAGGAATAAGCTGCATTGAATGCACAGAACCCTCAGAAACACTTCGGAGATTTATGTTCCCTTAGCCAAAGGCCACCGTCCTATGCTGTAAGCCTAGAAGCCAATTCCAATAGATACTGTGACGTCTACCTCTCCTGTTTGTGCACCCAAATATCCATTATTTTTGGTAGTGAAAGACAGAAAAGAAGTAATTAAAATTCACAGATAATCCCAAACCTAGAATTTTTGAGCAGTAAATTTTGCCCACAAACTCTGGATTGGAGCAGCCCAACAAGAAGCCAAATTACAGAGCTGATAACTTCAATGTCAACTTATTTTTGCTCTCTCAAGAACCTCACCAGCATTCTCTTTTGTCCTGCCACTCACCCTGCTGCTATTTCAGTTTTCCAGCATAGGCACTTATTAGATGAAGTAGCAAAATTCACATGTCAAGAGAAAAAGGCCTATAAAATTGTTCTATACAAAAGAGGAAATTGTCTTTGTCCTTTAGGCTACCATAGTGCTGGGCTTCCTGAGTTGGTTTAGGTCCCTCCTAGGGCTTCCTGTGTGTGCTTCATTGATAATTGAATGAATTTGTTAACTGGCTAACAAGCACAGAACCCACTTGTTGGCAGCTTCTAGCACGGCCCCTGATGATTCTCACTAACACTGCCCTGCAGCCAGCAAATCACAGCAAGAACAAAACAAACGTTCAAGGAACATTGAGCAATCTGTATTTTTCATGGCTAAAAATGGGCCATATCTTTAAGATAAAACAATTTATGGGCAGTTTTGAGAGGATTTCTCCTTGTTTGCTTCTAGAAGACATATACTCCTAAAAATACATTCTGCTTATTTATTACCTCTAAAATCATTTGCCTGAACCATTCAGTCTGGTAACAGAATCACTCAAAATATCAGCACCAGTTGTTTGGGGTAAAGCAATGGTGATCACTGCTCCCCAGACACTAATCCCCAAGTCATTTATCATTTCTTGTTATCTTTTTTGCTCTGTTCCATCCTTCCTCTCTGTAGTCACAGCTGCCATTTCAGTCTCTGAGGATTTACAGAGCTTCCTAACTAGTGCTTTACTTCTGCTACTTCCTCACCTGCTTATCAAGTTCTTAAAATCATGTCATTCTATTGTTTAAAAACTGCAGCGCTGAAGTTGTGGAAAGAGCCACATACACTTTGAAAAAGAATACCTCTGATACAGTATTAGTGGGAAAGGCTTGAGGAAGTTCTGAACTTTCTTCTGTCTTCCAAATCTACCTTGGGATCTGTGTCCTTTCATCTCACTGACTTTGCCCTACCCAAGGCCCTGTCACCATGAAAATATCAATATTTGCTAGACTGATGTCACACATTCTACAAAGAACATACAGGAATTTTATACTTTAAATGTTATTTTATTTTAATTGACATATAATAGGACAAGTCAGTCGGGTACAATGTGACATTTCCATAGATGCATTTTATAACCAGAAAAAAATGAGCCTTGTTTTTAAAACATTGCATACTTCATGAAGATCAACAACCTTCGCCTGATGTTTAAACTCCTCTAAAATTCAGGATTAGCTCATGGTCTTTGCTGTTGTTCAATATAAATTTTAGGGCTCTTCAGGGTGTCTTCAAAGCTGGTCACCTCAGGAAAGAAAACAGCCCAGCATATGCAGTGGGTCGGGGAATTCCAAAGAAACCTGCCTGAGAACTCTGAAAGGGAAGTCTTCCAGCCATACTGTAGAAGAAAAATGGAATAAAACAGCAGTGACCCATCAGCACGAGATGAGGGCTGAGACAAAGCTGAGCCACCGTTTGGCCCTTATACAAAGCCTGCAGGAGAAATTCCTTGCAGGCAGCATAGGCCACAGTCAGCAGTGCTCTGCAAGAGCTACCCACAGAGACGGCAAGACTCATCTGTCACCCCCCCCACACCGCCTGCAAGCTCAGGGTCACACAACACCAACACAGTCTCTGGACTGGTCAAACTAACCACTAACCTACTAACCACTTTAGGTCTCCACGGCTGGTCCAACCTCATTCCTGAGTCTCAGAGTCCTTAGCTACAGCACAAGTCAAGCCAACGAGCCCCTCTTTACACCAGCTATGGTGTTTATTTAACCAGAACATTAGAGAGACAGAGTGAAAGTTGAGCTGATAGAACAAAGAAATGAGTAAAAAGTGAAAATAGAGAGACAGTGGATTCCAGGCATAGGCAAAACTTAGTATGAAAGCAAGAAAAATGATAGCAAAAGAAAATAAACAGGAAAATACATAATCTGCACAGTGGTGGTGTCTAGGATAAGAATGATGTGGAGGGGGAAGGACACTAAGAACTCCTCTTATTGGAAAGGGAACAGCTTGCTGACTTAGAATAGTCACTCAAGCTGAGCATGGTGGTGCATGTCTGTAATCCCAGCTCTCAAGAGGCTGAGGCAGAAGGATCATTGGAAGTTCAAGACAAGCCTGGGCTACAAAGTGAGCTCATAGCCAACCTGAATTGCATAGCAAGACCCTGTCTAAAAGAGACAAAAAAAAAAAAAGAATTTAGTCACTCATACTTTCATAGCAAGTAAAGGTCAAGCCAGTTCTGTCTCCTTAGCTAGCAAGAGAAGGAAAAATACAACTGCCACACAAAACAAAGACTATTGCTTAGGGTTACTGTGGCGGACATGGGCTAAAGAAGGAATTGGCTGCCCTTTGGGAGTCCCAGGTCAAAACTCTTGTGCCTCTGAATCTTTAAAACTATGTTTCAGTTCAGAATTGGGAGGACTTCCAGGAAGATGGTAGAGTGGTGGGCAGCAAATGACGAGCTTGTCCAAGATTTGGTGTCTAGATACTGGAATATAGCAATACAAGGAAGAGAAGAAAGAAGAAAGTGGGTCCCCAGGAACCAGGAAGGAGCTGAAGAAAAAAACTGAGAGCTAAGCCCACAAAGAGAGCCAAGAGAGAAACTTCAACCAAAAAGAAGGAAGAGGGAAGACGGGGAGTTTGCCCTGAGCCTGGATACACTGCATGGGAGGAGTCACTTGAAACTGCAGATGCCAACTGCTGATGACCCAGAGGCCTCCACAGAGAAGCACAGCAGTGGAGCAGAGCAGTGGACACAGCAGACTGCAGTGGCTGGTGAGTTGTTCCCATTGGGACTTCTCAAAACAGAGGGTGATTGACCAGGAGCCATCTTGGAGAGAGGCCAACTGAGCCAGGGACTCGGAGCATCTGCTGGCTTCACCTAGTGGCTCCCAGCTAAGTTCAAACCCACAGGGGGAACAGGGACTTCTGCAGGCTGGGAAGTCCTGGTTCCAGCCTTGCAGTTGGAGGCCATCCTGAACTTCAGTGGAAACAGGGGTGCAGGCTCCCAAGGACTGCCCATTATTTCAGCATGAGGCTGCTGCAGGCTTTCTGGGAAGACCGACATGGAACCGGACTCTGGACTCTGTCTGCCCTCATTGTGTACCAGTGGCAGCAGACACACACCTTGAAGTGGAAATTTTCTCTTTTTTTTCTTTATTTTCTTTCTCTTTTTTATTATTTCTGTGTTTCTTGTTTCTCCTTCATTGTTTGTTCTTGTTTTTATACAAATGTGAACATGTTTGCTAGGGGTTGTTTTTGTTACTGTTGTTCTGTCCCATTCTGGTTTTTACTTCTATCATCTCTCCTTCACTCCTACCTTCTGCACAAGTTTCCCAAAATTTGTGTGATCCTCTTTTGTCCTCTAGCCTCGCTAATTTCCTCCTTTTCTTCTATTTCTCTATTGCCCTAACCCCTTTTACAGTTACTCCCTTGATAATAAAACTGCCATATTGAGGGCTGGCAATTGTATGGTTCATTCTAGATTTTGTTATGTAACCACAAACCTAGTTCATGTGATTACAGGTGGAAAATTAATATTTGCCTCAGTTTGTCATTTTCTAGGCTGCATTTGATGCTATTGTTATTGCTGATTGTACCACGTTAGCCAAAGTGACATAATTGTTCCAACCACTTGTTCTTCCTGGTGTGCCAAGACTAGATTGCCTAAGTGTCATAAGAAATACTATAGCCTAGCACTAAAGAACCAGGGGCTGGGCTAAGTAGGGAGCAACTTCTCATCCCCAATAAATTAAAAAGATAGGATCTTGCAACAGACTCAAAATCCAGAAGCCAGCTACACCTGGAACACACCTCTGAGTAGTCATTTCCTAAATGTTATACAAACTACTCACCATAGGCAATTTACAAGCATCAACCTATGAATTGAACTAAAAATAGTAATAATACAAAATGAGAAAACACTTAAACAAGATGAAACCTCAGATGCCCAGCTCATCAAAGGTAAACTCAGGGGCAATGAAGTGGAGCAATCTGAAAGCCACCCACCTGGACACTCTGAAGTGGTAACAAGAAAGCAAATAAACGAAGCTCTAGTAATTTCTCAGAAACCAAGAAATAATTAATAGAAATAAATGATAAATAATCTCTCAGATAACTGCAGAGATGGTGACCATAATGAAAAACATGCTTTGTGACTCTAAAGCACATACAGATAAGAAAATAGAAGAGTTTAGGGAAATGAAGGAATCCATGAATGCCCAACATAGGAAAGAAATGGAATCCATAAAACAGATTCAAACATATATCCAGGAGATTAAAAATTCCGTTGCAAGTATATGCAGCAGAATGAGCCAGTGTGAGGACAGAATCTGATTTATAGAAGACAGGATTGCAGTTAGTGACCGTGAAAAGAAAGAATTCTTTATAATAGGAAGGGTCTATAAGAAATAAATCCAGCAGATGCTAGATGATGTGGCACAAATCACATAAAAAACTTGTTCACAGATATCATGGCAGAAAACTTCCTGCCGGGAAGAAAGAATTCGATATACCAATAAGTGAAGCACATCCAATTAGCCATCATTAAAAAAACTCTACAGCAAGGCATATAATAGTCAAGATTCCAGAAATTCGTCACAAAATGGAATACTAAAAGCTGTTAGAGAAAAAAAAAATTGCCTATAAAGGAAGCCATCAGAATCACAGCCAACTTCTCAACACACATCCTGAAGTCAAGGAGAGCTTCAAGTGAAGTACTTCAAGCCCTAAAAGAAAACAACCTCCAACCTAGCTTGATATACACCACAAAACCATCTTTCAAAACTGATGGAGAAATAAGATACTTCCATGACAAAGAACACCTGAGGAAATTCATGCACACAGAACCAGAAATCCAAAATGTTCTGAAGGACATTCTAGAAAAGGATAATAAGGGCTACAACCCTATGAACCCCAACAGAGTGAATCCACCAGGAAAAGCAAACAGAAGGGGGAAAAGAGGGAGCCAACAACAGGAAAATAAAACACGAAAAACGTAAGTCAGTACGTATCAGTTATAACCATCACGGCTGTTGGTTTCAATTCAACAATCGTCTTGTTGTGAAATTCTGTATCATTTTTATTGTTTTTTTTATTATTATCTTTAAAATAAAATAGAAACAGACTGCTAAAATGGATCAAGAAACAATATTTAACAATATGCTACATACCAAAACATTTAATTTAAAAATAAATTCATAGACTGAAAATCAAAGGATGGAAGACAATACTCCTTGAAAGAGGAACCCAGAAAAAAAGCCAGAGGTAACTATTCTATTTGCAGACAAAGTGGACTTCAAGCCAAGACTGATGTTAAGAGAGACAAAGATCACTACACCCTTGTAAAGGGAATAATCCAAGAGGAAGAGGTAAAAATTATAAATATATACATACCAAATCCCAGTGGACCCAACTATATAAAACAAATATTAGCAGACATGAAAAATCAAACAAACACTAATACAGTTGTAATAGGGAACATCAATACCCTATTGTCACAACAAATGGACAGATCAACTAGGCAAAAAAATCAAAACTGAAATATTAGAACTGAACCAAGCTTTTGAACAAATGGACTTAGTAGATGTCTACAGAGTGTCCCACCCCACAACATCAGAATACACATTCGTCTCAGCTGCATGCAGGATGTTCTTCCAAATATACCACATACTAGCTCATAGAACATGCTTAAGTTAATGCAAAGGAATTGAAATTATCTCATGCATATTATCAGACCATAGAGCAATGAAATTGGAAGGCAATGGTTAAAGAAGCCCCAAGAACTTCATCAACACATGGAAATTAAATAATACTCTCCTGAACAACCAATGGGACACAGATGAACTTAAAGAAGAAATTAGCGTCTACAATTAAACAATCATGCCAATACAATATACCAGAATTTACGAAACATAATGAAAGCGGTCCTATGATGGAAATTTGTGGCAGTGAATGCACATATCAGGAAAACAGAGTGAGCTCAAGTAAACAACTGAATGCTGAAACTCAAGCTTCCCGAAAAAGAAAAGCAGGTCAAGCTCAAAGCTTGTACAAGGGAGGTAATTATTGAGAGCAGAGCAGAAGTTAAGGCAATGGGGGCTAAGAAAACAACACAAAGAATCAAAGAATTCAAGAGCTGGTTCTTTGAAACATTAAATAAAATTGACAAACCCTTAGCTAGCTGTTGTGGTCTGGGGTTTTTGCAAGGGGAATAATACAATACAGGATACGTATTTTATAAGATTATTTATAATAGTTACTCAAAGAGTCACATACAAAGAGAATGCAGGAAATCTGTTCACACGCTAAAGACCAAAGAATCCAGATGAGGGCCTAGATCCCACGGTAATGTGTGCATGAGTACATTTGAAGACCTAGATCCCATAACAACGCCTCCAACAAGTCCAGCTGAAGGCCTGTAGCCCATGATAATGTCTTATGTAGGCCTGTTTCCTGGGTCTGTGCTGGGAAGACCCAAGATCAGTGGTGGAAGCTACAAAGTCTGTGCCAGCAGGATGAAGGATCTGTGCAAGCAGGCTGAGTGATCTGCACTGGAGCCAGGAAGTGATGTTCAAAGTAAGAGCCAGAGCTCCCAGAAAAGTACCACAGCCATCCTCAGCAACAGTGAGGTCCCGAGCTTCTCCAGTGATGAGGAAAGCCGAGTTCCCATCAGGAAAGCCAATGCAACAAGCTTCTCCAGGAAACTGAGCAGTGCGCCATCTTCCGTTTCAGAGCCAGGAAGCAGAACTCAAAGTGAGGACCAGTGCTCCCCCAAAATGAACCAAAGCCATTCTCAGCAACAACAAGGTCCTGAGCTCCTCTGATGATGAGAACAGCTGAGTTCAGCGTGAAAGCCAGCATGACAAGCTCCTCCAAGAGAACCAACAGCTCCTTACAGCTTCTCAACAGCTTCCAACAGGCTCTCAGCAGCTCCTACCAGCTCCCAATAGTCTCACTTCTTATTCTCCAGCTCTGCTTCAATCCTCAGGTGGGCCTCCCACACCTAGCACCACACTGGTTCAATGCATTTAGGTGTTGTTACAAGTTGACCACTAGTTGCCAAGCCACCACACTAACCTTATTAAAAGAGGGAAAGGAAAGCCTCAAATCCACACAATTAGGAATGAAAAGGGTTAAATCATAACAGATCCTGCAGAAATCCAAAAGATCATCTATACTATTCTATACTAGAGTACAAACTTGTGTTCTAGTAAAATGGAAAATGCAGGAAAAAGAGACAGATTCCTAGATATATGTGAATTACCAAGCTGAATCAAGAAGATATAAAAAATTATAAATAAACCCAATATCAGTCAATAAAATGGAAGTGGTCTTTAAAAATCTACCAGTAAAGAAAATCCTGGGACTGAGAGAGTCACTGCTGAATTCTACAAGAAATTTAGAGAAGAACTCATACCACTACTTCTCAAACTCTTTAATGAGATCAAAAGGGAAGCAACACTCCAAAATTCATCCCTGGAAGCAAGCATTACCCTGATACCCAAACCAGAGAAGGACCCAACTAAGAAAGAGAACTGCAGGCCAATCTCCCAAATGAACGTGGATGCAAAAATCCACAATAAGGTACTGGCAAACAGAATGCAGCAAATCATCAAGAGGATTATACGCCATGACCAAGTAAGTCGGATTCGTCCCAGATATGTGGGGATGGTTCAACATATGTAAATCAGTAAATGTCTACACCATATTAACAGAGCCAAAGACAAATATATGACCATCTCAATAGATGCAGATAAAGCTTTTGACAAAGTCCAGCATTCATTTATGATAAAATAAAAAACCCTACAGAAAATTGGAATAGATCGTCTTTATCTCAATCTGATAAAGGCCATCTATAAGAAACAAGCAGTCAACATCATACCAAATGGACAAAAATGAAAGCTTTCATGCTAACATCAGGAACAAGACAAGGATGTCCACTGTCTCCACTCTTATTCAACATAGTCCTGGAAACTTTATCCAGAGCAATTAGACAAGAGAAAGAAACAAAAGGAGTAAGGATAGGAAAGGAAGAAGTTAAATTACCATTATCTGCGGATGACATGATACTCTACATAGAAGATCACCAAAACTCCACTAAAAATCTGCTAGATTTAATAAGCACATTTAGAAGCATAGCTGGATACAAACTCAGCACTCAAAAATCAATAGCATTCCTTACATTAACAACAAATTCACTGAGAGAGAAATTAGGGAAATAACACCTTTTACAATGGTATCCAAGAAAGAGTGTCTATCATCAACAAACAAACCAATAAAAAATGATGGAGGAGCTGTGGGGAAAAGGAACCCTTCTCCACTGTTGGTGGGAGTATAGACTGGTGCAATCACTGTGGAAATCAGTGTGGAGAGTCTTCAAAAAACTAGGACTAGAGGCTGCATTCAACCCAGCTATGCCTCCTCTTGGTGTCTTCCAAAAATAATTAAATGCATCATAGGAAACAGGCCATCAGCTGATGAATGGATAATGAAGATATAGTTTTTTAAACAATAGAGTACTATGCAGCCATAAATAAGGATCAGCATGAGACATTTCTAGCTAAATGGATGAACCTTGAGACCATTTGCTTAAGTGAAATAAATTGGACACCCATGTGGAAATACCACATTGTTTCTCTGGTGTGAGAAATCAAAAGTGCAAACAAGGATCAAAATATATAACAGATATTGTCAAGTAGGGAGAAAATGTTCAAATGTGAAGGGAAACCAGTGAATGAGGAAGGAAAATGAAAAAATGATGAGAAAAGAAGGAAAAAGTGGAAACAAAACTTTTGTAAATAAGGCGGGGAAGAGGGGTTGAAAGGAGGGGAGGGGAATGGGAAAAAAAGAATCAAATTATATCATGTACAGGTACAAATTCCCTGTAATGAATGCAATCATAATGCATACCTAGAATGTACCAATAATCTTAATAAATAAATAAATAAATAAAATTTGGATTCAGGTAGGGTGGAACACATCTATAATCCCACCACTCTGGGAGCGAAAAACAAAAACATAGAAAATTTGAGCCCAGCCTGGGCAACTTAATGACTTAGGAACAGTCTGAAAATTTATGAGGCTGAGGCTGTGCCTCCATGCAAAGGCCCTGGGTCCAATCCTGTGTACTGCAAAATAAAAAAAGAAATGAGTTGCAGTCAGGGAGCTTCATTGTGCCAATGCACATCACTGCAGTGGAGCAGGAAGCTCTACCTCCTAAATAGATTGCACGCCTGTGTAGGATACAGGTTTGCGAGGATTTTCCCTGCACAGTCAGCATGTTCCAAAGAGCCACAATCAGAAATGTAAGCTCATTCCTGTAAACAGTCATCCAGATGTGGAGGAAGAAGTCGCAGCATCTGTGGGCTGACTGTGGGGTACAAATCCCAGTTGTACCACTTTCCAGCTATGGGCTTTGTGTAAGTCAGTCAGCCTCTGTAAGACCAATTTCCTCATTTGTAAAACAATAACAAAGAGCTACAGTGAGTGTTGTGAGGATTTGTAACATCCTAATGCAAAATTAAAAAGAAAACTTCACGTGCATGTGACACATGCCTTTGCTGCCCAGGCACATGAGCACTTCACAACAGCACACATGGGCTGAGTGAGAGGAAGCATCCTGGAGACGCATGAACGTGAGGTTATAGAATGCCAGGCCTAAAGAATGCCAGCTTCTCCTACCTGGGAGAACTTCTCCGCAGTCTGAAACCCACTGATCCCACTGCTGGCCATCCTAATTCTACAAAGAAAGAAGTAAGTTAATGCAAAGTTCCCTCCCTTTTGTTTTCCAAAAAGCGATTGATTATCTTTTCCTGTGCAATACACTAAGCACTAGTTACCTCTTGAGCGAATGTCTGCACAAGGCTGATCTTACTTTTTGGTGCCACCCTGTGGCTGAGTTCAATGGCACAGCCGTGTTTCCCCAGGTAACGCCTCGATTTTGTAAGGCATAAGATCTGTTTCGGGAGTCTTCAACTCTTCCACACTCATGAAACTAATGCATTGCACTCTGGCCAAGCAAAGAAGTGAATGTTACCAGTGACTCTATAGAAAACGGGAAAAAACATTCGTGAGAAAGACTGATGGGGTAATAAAGGTTGCCACTGGCCCAAGCACTGTGGTTGTTTCCAATTTTAAGAAATACTTGTTTAGCCTCTGGACAGACAGGAAACTTTCTTAGAATAGAATTGCACATAATGTGCATTTTGAATGATTTTCAATAATACCAAGAGGTCAAGGGCAAATAACAATATCTGGCTGCAAATTACCATCATTGCTGAATACAGCTCTCAAAGAAAAAACAGTCCTGAAAATATAAGTATAAATAAGAAATTTTAACTTAAAATTGCAATTTTATTGATCAAATTTTAGAAGGTAGAGGCATCAGGAGTATAGTTTAATGGTGAGTACATGTTTATCATGATGAGGCCCTAAGGTAAATTCCCAGCACCTCAAAAATTAATACGTAGATGAAAGAAAAAATAAAAGGTGGGAACACGATTTCACAATACTGTGGTTTGTTAGCTGTTTGTGCTATAGTGTATAGCTACTGTCAAGTTTTCCATCTAATTATATTTTTATCTTCTTAGGTACAAAATATAATTCAGAAAAATTATTATCAGAAACATTATTTCTATGAGAAACTTTACACTTTGGGACACATAGACTTGGAAAGCCTGAAAAAAAATTTCAACCTCAAATACTAAAACTGATTGGCAGTGTAAAGCAATCAATCAACCAACCTTTTCTTTAAATTTCTAGTCAGTGTAGAATGAAAGCTGTAACAAATAGTCGCTGTAAGCACTTCTGGAAGGTTTGATTAGCAAGAATATTATGCTTTTGCGGAATCGCCGTTTCCCTAACAATTTCCTATTTCCTTCATATTCTTTAGGTTCTTTCTTTTGCCCAGATCAAAGATCATTCATTATTCACCGATGAGGCTCAGTATAATTTTGCAGTGTTTCTTCCTTATAAACTTTTTAGGTGACAAGATTCACATTCTGCTTCTTAAAATTCTTCCTCTTGAAATGAAAAAAATTTAAGGAGGATTATCTTTTTAAATAAAAGACTCAAGGCTTAAATAGATTTTCTTTATGAGACAGGATTTTGCTACTCAATTCAGGCTGATCTTGAGCTCACTTTGCAGCCCAGCTGGCCTCGAACTCACAATGATCCTCCTGTCTCACCCTCCCGAGTGTTGGGAATACAGGCAGGCACCACCATGCCCAGCAAGGCGTAAAGAGATTTAAATGTCCAAAAATTAAATAAAGATCCTGAAGATCAGATTTGTAAAATTTGAATGGCATTACACCAAGAAAACCATCCAACTGTAGAACTTTGAGAGAATTGGATTATATTCTGTCCCTTATTACTTAAAGTTTTATAAACATTTTGTTCAAAAATAATCTTTTTAAAGCAACATAAAAATAACTACCTTAACTACAAATCTAGTTCGCTCTTTACCTGACCATTTTAAAGTTCACTGAAACTATTTTGGCTTCAACGAACTTTAAAGTGAACAGCTTTAACAATCCCCATTAATTTGAAGAATTTTAGTCTTGCAAGAAATAAATACCTTAATCAACTGCTAAAATTTAAAACTGTGGCTGATAATGAATTTTCACTTCAAGTGACTTCCCATGTTTAAATGTGAATAGTAAGATATTGACAGGATGTAGATCCAAATGACAAGCTTTGTCCACACTCCTGATGCTGACATACCGATAACAAAAGAAAATAAAACTACACTATGACAATTTGTTGATCTGAAGTTTAAGGAGAGCACCAGTGACGCTGTATAAATACTGCACAATAGCGGATTGCACCCCTGGAGCTCCAACACCAGTGACACTTCAGGGAGTGTTGAACTACTTGGCTACTCCGTGCAGGTGAAAGCAGATTTAAATTATGAATTTGAACCAATCCAAGACCAAAACTTAACTTGGACGCATCCCCATTACAGTGTGAGTGTGGTCCCTGGGAAGGGGCCGGCAGTGGAGGTATTCAATCCAATGCTGGTCTCATCTCTTTTTCCTCTGCTTTGATCTCGGGCCAGATCCACAAGCCTCAGGCCTCACTTTGCTCAGCAGTAAAACAGAAGCACTGAACCTGAACGAACATTCCATGAGGCTGCGAGGAGAAAGCATGTCGCACAGGGCTGTCTTGTAGTGTGTGCTCAGGAAATTCCATAGTCATTATCATCACCAATACCTGGATCATCCTCTCCGCTGTGGGGGGGGGGGAGAATTGCAGGTTACTTGTAAGCAGCACAAAACACCTGATAGTACTAGGTACCTGTAGAATGTAGAAAAACTATTATAGATAAAACCTTAGTTTGAAGATTCAGAGCAAAAGCACATGCTAGATATATATTCAGGTAGATACTGCGGCAAGTATAAACTGACAGAGGCATGTCCTTTCTTTGAGATTCACTATCCCTGCCCTTTCCCTCGTGCCCCTCACATGTGCTGAGGAATGAAGATTCACCTCTTACTGCAGAAACAGAAAACCCTAGAAGCCTGCCTTTGCTGCTTCTGAAGGCTGCCTCCAGCACACAAACTAAAAACAGGCAGATCAGATGCGCCCCCTGACGTTTTCCAGCTGTACTTAGTGAGGAAGAAACAAGGACAGGAAATCAGCAGAACAATGTGGAAGAAGCATCAGTATCCATAGTCCACGGGCAGCCATGGTGACATCCAATGGTCTGCAAAAGAATTCTGCCACAAACTGTGACATCCGAGGGTAATGGCAGTAGCTTCAGTGGACCACATCGGCACGGGGCCATAGCAGTTCTCTGTGGTTCTAGATTGGGTGGCCTCCTTTTTCTTCACTGTCTTCCAAACCTGATACCCCTGCCTTCCCCAAGACTTGTAAGCTATGCAGAACCCTTCAGTAAACTGTGATTCTGCCTCATCTCTGCTGATTGTATTGAAGAAGGCCCAGAAATCAGTAACAGGCAGTACCGCCCTGGAGGCAGCGGATGGATGGGAGTACAGTGGAGGGGGCTCCACAGTGCCCAGCAGGCTCAGATGCACACCGGTGCAGATTGTGATCCATTTGCTCCCCTGAAACATGACTGCTGCCCTCTCCAGTTGATTCTGCAGACTGATTCTGAACTGGGAAACGCTTATGCCAGGAAACAACATCCTGGTGGATGGCTGGATGTTGTGTCTTGGCGCGTGGGCTATGTGTCCATGAGCACTCTTAATATCAGGAAGAATCAGGATGTTAGACTGTGCTACTTTGATGGTGTTCAGGGTGAGTTATTAAAAAAAAAAGACAAGCTTACATTGCACATCGCTGTTTTTAAAGAGGACCAAAAAAGGGAAGTTTGGCTTTGCTGCTAAGAGTTTTTTTCTGCCTAGCTCCTGCAAGCCAAAATGGCTCATAATTTTTGGTTTTGTAAGATTATAAAATTAAAATTCTCCAAACTAAAGTTTTCTAACAGAGGCAGAGACTCAGGAGACTTGTCAAGGGAAGAGACAGGAAAGAGACAGGCCTGATCCCCCAGGCCCTCCTGTACCCTCATGAAGCCTCCTCGATAGGAGAGCTTGGTGTGGAGCAATAGCTCGAGTAGACGCAACCAGTGATGGCGAACCAGTGGCACGTGTGCCGCACAAAGCTCTGAAAGGTTCACCATCACTGGGTTAGAGTATTGCTTTGAAGTAGCCTAAAGCAGCAGTGTAAAGTGGCAAGGAAAGGTAGAGGCAGACAGCCAGCAGCCAGAAAGTCCAAGGCACACATCAAACTTAAAAGCTTCCACACAGCATAAGAAATAATTAACAGACTTAAGACGACCTATGGAATGGGAGAAAATATTTACAAACTGCTCATCTGATATGGGGTTAGTACCCAAATATAAAGAAATCAAGCAGCTGAAAAGTAGGAAATAAATAATCAGATTTCAAAATGGACCCCAAAAACCTAAATAAACATTTCTCAAAAACAGATGAAAATGGCCAATGGAAGAAATGTTGAACAAGAAATGTTCAATATAACTAATCATCAGGAAATTAAAACTGCAGGACTTCCGGGAAGATGGTGACCAGGCGAGCGGCAGAGGAAAACTCTCCCAGAGACCAATCTTTTGCGCGCGGGTGCCCGGGTCCGTGGATGCAAAATTCCAACTGAGCGTGTTGCTCTCCGCGGCCTGAGTATTAAAGGCCGGCTGGATAAGCCGTGCGGCGAGAAGTGGGCGGATCCTGAGAGCTGGGCGCCCGAGGGATCGGCGCTGCGCTTGAGCCGCAGCTCGGCTCAGTCCGCGTACAGCCGAGAAAGCGATTGTGGCGGGACGGACCCTTCCAGCTCCTGAACCCAATCGGCTGGGAGGCGGCTGTAACCAGGATTTGTTGGAGGCGGCAGGGCAAAGTAAACTCAGAGAACGCGCTACTGGGGCAGATTGCGCCAATCTGGGCAGCGGTCCAGGATCCTGCTCAGGGCCCCGCCCCCGCAGCCGGCACGGCGGGAACTGTGGCAGCTGCGGTCAGCAGGATTTCTGACTCGGAAAGAAGCTCGATCCAGGTAGATACATCTGAACGGCATTCCTGTCTGCACGATCCCAGGGTGAGTTGATTGGGCGCCTTGACCGGTTTTTCCTGAGTCAGGAAGAAGCTCTGCCCAGCGAGTGACATTCAAGCAGCTTTACTGACTGCAGGATCCCCCGGGTCAGAAGAGCTGGATAGGCACGCTGACGGGATTTGTGAGGGGGGGAGGAGCTCCACCCAGGGAGGAACACCTGAGTGGCCCCCTGCCTGTAAGGTCCCTGGGGCGGCGAGCTGTTTATGCGCCCCAGCCAGGTTTCAGGGTAGGGAGTAGAAGTGGAAATCTCAGCAGACAGCTTAAGGGACATTCTCCCAAAGAGAAGGAATCATTGGAGCAGCCTCTGCAGCAGACCTTTGCCTGCTGAACTGCCTGGGGAATTTAGGGCCCCACATTTTGAATCTGATACCCAAAAATGGGAAAACAGAGGAACAAAACGCAGTCTCAAAACTCAACCCCACTCACAACAAGTTTTGAATGCGAGGATACAGGGGAACCAGGAAGCCACATACCTGCAAGTTATGAAACGATTGCATCCGAAATGAAACAACTCCAACAGGCCATAAAAGAGCTTAAAGCAGAAATAAGCCACATACCTGCAATGATCTCTCAGACAAAAAATGAGCTGAAAACAATGATGGAAGAAATGTTCCATACACATAGAGAAGAAATAGACAAAAGACTAGAAGAAAATAGGAAACAAATGGAAACGTTACAAGAACAATTTAGGAATGAATTACCAAGAATGAAACAGGTCCAAAGAGAATGCCACGATTTGAAAACTTACACTGAAAGCATGCAAAACCGCTTAAATGAAACCGAAGATAGAATTTCAGAACTTGAAGACAGCATGGCAGCTTATGAGCGTGAAAGGAAGAATCTCATGATATCATCAAAGACACAAGAAAAGTCAATCCAGCAGCTCCAAGATGAGGCAAAACATAACAATATTCGAGTTATAGGAGTGTGTGAAACAGCAGGAGTCCTCACAAACGATATAAAAAGAATATTTGCTGAAATAATAGCAAAAAATTTCCCAAACAAGGTAAAAGATACTGAAGTTCAGTTAATCGAGGCATATAGAACCCCAATGCCATAACCCAAAGAAAAACACACACAGGCATATAATAGTCAAGATCCCAGATATCCAGCAAAAGAACACAACATTAAAAGCAGCTAGAGAAATGAAACAGATCACCTATAAAGGAAAGCCCATCAGAATCACAGCAGACTTCTCAACGGAAACCATGAAATCAAGAAGAGCTTGGAGCGAGATATTACAGATTCTGAGACAAAACAACTTCCAACCCAGACTGATGCATCCTGCAAAACGATCCCTCAAATTCAATGGAGAAATAAATTATTTCCATGACAAAGAACAACTGAAGAACTTCATGAGTGCCAAACCAGCATTGCAAACAGCACTAAAAGATATTCTAGAAAGAGAAAAAACAGACCACAATTCCAAGAACAACACTAGAAATAACTCCCTAAACAGAACAAGCAAGTAAACAGTCAGCAAACAAAGAAAAACATCAAGTAAAAAACATGACTAGAATAAGCCAACATATAACCATTAATGTAAATGGCCTCAACTCAAAAGTCAAAAGGAAAAGATTGGAAGAGTGGATTAAGGAACACGATCCAATGATATGCTGTATACAGGAAACACATTTTACTCAAAAAGAAATCCACAGGTTGAAAATTAAAGGTTGGAAAACAATTCTCCATGCAACAGGTCACCAGAAAAAAGCAGGGGTAGCTATTATGTTTGCAAACAATGTAAACTTCAAACCAAAAACAATCAAAAGAGATAAAGAAGGCCACTACATACTAGTTAAGGGAAAGCTGCAAGAGGAAGAGGTAACAATCCTAAACATTTATGCACCAAACCATGGAGCACCTAACTTTACAAGTCAAATCTTGACAGATGTAAAAAATCAAATAACTAGTAACACTATTGTATTAGGGGACCTAAATACCCCTCTGACGCAAAGAGACAGGTCAACTGGACAGAAACTCAGCAAAGGAATAACAGACCTGAACCAAAAGTGTGAACAGATGGACTTAGTAGATGTACACAGAGTGTTCCACCCCACAGCATCAGAATACACATTTTTCTCAGCTGCACATGAGTCTTTCTCCAAAACAGACCACATTCTAGCCCATAGAGCATATCTACCTAAATGCAAAAGAACTGAAATTGTCCCATGCATATTATCAGACCACGGTGCAATAAAATTGGAAATTAATGACAAAGAGAACTCCAAAAACCACATAAACACGTGGAAATTAGACAACAACCTACTGAATAACCAATGGGTCACACAAGAAGTTAAAGAAGAAATTAAAAATTACCTACAAATAAATGAAAATGCAAGTACAACCTATCGGAATCTGTGGGATGCAATGAAAGCAGTCCTCAGAGG